>JANTFA010144198.1:0-11863 GCA_026413405.1 Phytosciara flavipes | reverse complement strand
AGTAATTATGCATGCGATTGGAAGAAGAAGGGACGAGAACATTTTTCAATGGAAGATCGAAAGTAAGTCAATTTTTTCGGTTTCACAATCGAGGAGTGACACATTGACTATAAATCGCAAGAGATTGAAATGTGTGTCGTCACCTCTCGAAACGTTTGTTCCTTAATATTGTTATAAACACAATGTCTGTTCATCATCTCAGATGCATATTGGAGGGACGATGCAATCCACCAACATGTGAGTACGGTCGTTATGATAAAAGGCACGGACGTTGTCCGAGGAAGGAGGATAAGCTAGCCACAGGATTTTCGTATCATTCTTAATAAGTAAAATTGAACAAAAAATTTGGAAACATTTCTAGATGCTTATCAAAATGTGTAGTGTTAACAATTATTAAACGTTTAAATGGCGTTGTGCTTTTTGGTTTCTTGTTGGAAAAATGCACCACGCAACATAAATTGAGATAATTTAGACTTTCGATCGCATTCAACACAAAAATTAGATGTGCCCAGAAATGATCATCAGACTTAAAAACAGATGATAACAAAAACAGTCAGTGATGGGATGACTTGATTTTCGGTTCTTCCTTAAAAGTCCATTTATGTAAACGTTACCAGAAAGTCCCTAGTTCAGATCTTCCATTAGTCGGGTCTGTCGTGCAATGCAAATTGCCATTAAAAGAGAAAAAGTGTTTAAAAAAAAGTCGGGAGAAAATTTGCTCAGTTCATATCCCACCTGAATGATCATCATATCATTTTTCATTAAAATTTTTAATATTGCATCCAGCCAGAGAGATGACACAACGGACTTTCCCAGCCGCGCCATATCATCTCTCTGCGGTGAATTTTATGAAATCTTGTAAACAAATTTGATCAACGAAAAAACCATTTTTTTAACCGAATCTCTACATTGAATAGCGTTGGCTTCTTATCATGGATTTCTATAGAAAAATATGGAATCACCTGACTTCTAGTCATATGTGAATAATTGAAATAATTTTAAGCATTTAAATGATTTTTATCTCTTAAGTTCTTTTTATACTTAGCATGCTCTCGTATGTATCGTAGAAATACTTGTAAGACAACGAATCGAAGCGCATGGCAGCTTTAACTACTTATTTTACCATAATGACGACAGATTGAGTAGAATTTGCTTTTAATGTGGATTCATAGATTCGTATTGGTTAGAGTCTCTCTGCCTATACGCATTACTGAAACACAGACGAAAACGCAGTGACTTCGGCTCAGCTTTAAGGTGGAATCACGGCACTCTGTTTACGTCTCCGTTTTAATAAAGCACATGCGCAGGGAGAGAACTCTAGCTTCCTCTGCACGTAAAAAACGGCGAGTTAAACTGACTATATTCAGTTTGTGTTTTTCTGGTCTATTGAAGGTCAATACTGCCGTAAGTTCCAGCGTTTACGTCTCCTTTTCGATAGTGCGCATGCTCAGATAGATGTGCTCATGCGCAGTCTCTAATTGAGCTAGTGCGAACCAACCGCCGATTATCGGCTTTCAAAGAAATATAGATCGCTCAAAATTCTTGACAGTTAGAGAATTGTAATCGTTGACGTTGCTACCTCCACTTAATGTTTACGCATTTTGTTAACGATAGGAAACATCAAAGATTAGTTTCATCAATTGATTACTCTTAATATAATACACAAAATATGAACGACATCTCCTCTGTTTCTATCCGATTTTCGTCGTTTTTGAAAGAATAGAAAATTATTTAAGAAGTGAAATAATTCCATAATGGCTAGCCATAAAGAGCGACAATGCGTCATTTTTGTATTTTTTTTACATTTTATTTTAAATTAAAAACTGTACAGAGAATTGAGTTTTTGAAAATTTTTATTCCAGCAAATTTGATTTGTTATTTATGAAATTGTTATGTAATAAGTGAATGCGGACGAACAATAATTGAATTAGACATTAAATTAAGGCTAACGGTTTTCACAGAGGAACGGACAACATTTTCGTTATAATTTGTACTGTGTCGTCTTGGAAGACCTATAATGCAACGTAGAGCAATGTATTTAATGTTAGACGATGCAGATACAACTATGGCATCGTGAAATAGAATATTTTGGCAGAAATCGTTGGAATTGTTTACATTTTGGGTACTGGTCGAATATAATGAAAGTCTGTGTTTCAATATGCCATCTTTACACAGTTCCATAGTTCTATCTCGGAAATGTGACGGACTGAGGAACTTTCGTAGAAACTTTTTGAGAAAAAATAAGTGTGCAGCTCGGTACACACCTAATGCCTAAAAAAGCATTTATCACTCGGTTGCATAAATAGCTATTTCGTATCAGTCTTTCATCCTTAATTTCAGGCCACTTCATGAGTTGTGGCCCGAATAAGGCCACAACAAACGTGCACGTTGAAAAACATAATAATAACGAAGTCCCTGCACTTTCGGAAGCATTTCCTGATGTTGAATGAAACGTGTATTATCCCCTAACCTCAAATTTCTTTCTCAAATTTATGTTACTTTCATCAATGAAAGTATACATCAGGTATGGTCTACTGTCACTGCGGAGGACATAGAGATTTTGAAAACGGACTTAAACGCATTCATTTTCATATTGTTTTAACATAAACAATGAATGCGTTTAAGATGAATCAACCAATTTAAAAAAATAGACCATACCTGGTTAATATATAATTCATTGATTTTCATAGCTGAATTCTTCATAGCTCAAGTGGCGCCACACATGATTCCATAGCTTAATACGGACAATCGTAAAACTAAAGATACGATCCATTGGTTGCCGGCGGGTTTCTCTATTTTGACGCTTTTGTCAGAAGTTTTCTTATAGCTAAATACGGCGCTAGAAATATCCGTATATTCAGCTATGAAAGTCTGAGAGGCGCTGAGCTTATTTTTAGGCTTGATGTGACCAATAGTGATGTTACTTCATATCCGATTGCATTTCCCCAAATTTCTTTTCATAATGTTTGAATTAGCCCAAAATATAAACTTTCGAGACATACACTAAAAAATAAAACAAATAAAAAATTGGAAATTTTTATGTTGAAAAGGATTTTGCTATGTTTCAATAGAACGTTCCCTTTCAATGTACACCGTTACTTATGTTATTTAAGAATAAATAATTTATTTAGAATGGAATGTGTGGAAAACTAAGCTAAAATATACGAATTTTCTTGTGTATATGAAAACGAAAAATGGTTTTGTCGATCGAAGAGAAATTATTAATTTAACCAAAAATATTTAAATCAAATAATATATTAAAATTAGTCACACACACACAAACCCACGACACTTCCCGATTCCCCAGCAAAATGTGTCATATATCATCAAAATATAAAATCAGATAAAAATAAAAACTAGAACATAAAACAAGAAAAATTTATAAAAGAAAGTAAAGTAAACAATCGGGACGAAAAACGACACACAGCAAAGAAGGGTTGCGAAGCAAATAGGGAGCAAGGACTCCTAGCAAATAAATAAATTGAAGTGAAATTTAGAAAGTATTATTATTATTATTACAATTATTATAATTAGATTATTACTAAAAATATAAATGAAATGGAAAACTTTCACAGAAATAAAATCAATTAAACAAAATTCAAAAAACCAAAAAAATAATTATTTCATTTCAAATTCAAATCCAACTTACTCAACTCGCATCGTATCAAATTCTTGACGATTTATAAGTTGTGTGCCGAAGACGTGGTACATATACACATCATCAAACTAATCATTTTGGACAGAGGCGAATACAATGTTTTACAATGTCCCCTTCGTTCCACTTTGTTCCACACATTTTACATCCTTCTCGTGTATATGGCTAAAAGCATTTGCTATCTACATTACATATTTCCTATAGTTCACAATGTAAAACTATACTGGCTATTCGAAGGGACTCAAACACACTAGTGTGAAAGACACGACTATTGGTGATTTGCAACAAAGGGTGCGACACCTGACGGAAAAAATGGCATGACTAAGAAGTACAAATTTACATAGAAACTAGTGACATCGATGCATGGCGGAAAGAAATGGCATGGCTAAGAAGTACAAATCGTGCATAGAAAGTCACGCCCTCTGAATATTTTGAAAATGGCCAATAATACCCTGGCTAACGTGTGAAAAAGACAGAAATACGACCAGCAATGTCAGTTTTGTCTAAAGTAGAACTATTTAAATAACAAACCATAGCCCGATCTTAGATTCGAACTCGGAAACTCTATGTGAAAAGCATGTTTCACTCGCTCGTATTGTGTTTAATAGACACGTAATCGTTTACTACTCGTTTTCCCTTCAATGATAATAATCTCATATTAACTACCTATAACGATAATCTCGAATCGAGTCTTGATCATTTTCGTCTATTCCGAAGTAGTATTACATGTTCTTGGTAGTAGCAAAAATCACACACAATTCATAGACCCTGTGTAGCCGTAGTAGGTGAGATTGCAAACGTCATATTAAATACCCAGTGGATCTTCGTCTCTCTTACAAAGCAATTCGGGATTCCAGCATTAAAATTTACGACCAATTTGTTTGATTTTTAAATTGTTTGAGTCGCTGCACTCCCGGAAAGTCATTTTTTGTGACGCACACTAGCGTTAAAACTCATTTCCGAAGAGCTTAACGAGTAGAAAATTGCACATATTGTCTGGGTATTTTGAGTAGGGTTGTGGCGTTCCTTACTCGAGCTGCAAATGCCACACTTGTCAAAATAAAAATTTCTGAACAAGCATGTAATGCACTACTAAAGAAGAAAATAGGAAATCGTTTTGAATTTTCGAAAATTGTTCGATTGGTTAGTGGTAGAGGACTGGGTATATAAACACAGACGAAAATAGTTCAATTTAAATCCAGGTGAGGACATCCTACTACTACAACCTACAACCGTACCTACTCAAGAGTATTCGGGTGACTCTAGCTTTAAGATCTAAATGTCCTCAACAATTCTATGTTGTCTAACTTTAGGCGGAGATATAATTAATATACCAAATGAAATTCCGAATGTATACGAACCTATATGCGCGGTTCGAAATTCATGTTAGACATGAGAGCCAGCGTATTGTTCCAAGGATGAGTGTGAATTTGGGGTATCCTGAATCTAACAGTGAATTCAATATGTAGTTTTAAAGGAAGAAGAAGAAGAAGCATCTCATTTTGAGCCTGCCTCGTGAAAGAAACATTTTCCAGACATTTTATTTGATGGCAGTATTTCCGATAAACTCAAATAAAAATCTTTCACTTCCTTTGTTTTATCAAGCCCTTTTGTTGTACGTTAGTTATGCAAGTCGTCGTTGTTGATAACAGATAAACAGATAATACAGCAGCTGTCCGTTTAACGTTCATCAAACTACCCTTGGTTTACATAAAAAGCAAATTCAACTTTATTTGATCCGTTTTCCACTGGAAACATGATCTTCAATATTTAATGTATGCCGATACCATTCATAAAACAACAAAAGAAAAACTGAACCAAGTGCATCAATGAAAATCGCATCATTCAGAATGATATGATAAATTCATCAACATTTTGATTAGACGATCCCTTAACCATCTGGCAAAATGATGAATTTCTTTTATGTTCAACAGTTAAATTAATGGCAGCATTCTGTTAGCAAAGACGTATTTAATTACAAAAATCCTCGACAAATGGTTGGATGATTCATTACTGAACACAGTCAGTTAAGCAAAGAGAAACAAAAAGGTTTTCTCAATTTCAAAGCGTAAACACATTCATGAGGAAGTGCAACGATTGAAATTATTTTTTCTTTACTTTTGCTTTATTCTTTTCTTTGTAATTTTACAGCTTTGTTTACAACACTTGTGATTCATACTAAACAACCGAACCGGGGAAGACATAACATGTTCTTCATCTCATTGGTTGGCAAGTCATTGTAAACTATTCGATTCACAGATTCGTTGAGCTCTTTGTACTCTATGTTTATCTGCCCTCAGTTCTCAGTAAACTTTTGCCACGGCTCTGGATCTATTCCTTCTTTGTCGTTGACCAAAATCTATCACTTCATCAGTTTTAACAAACATTCTCTTAAGAAGAACATTTGTGATGATGCATCACCACTTTTTGTGTGTGAACGTAGTCAATTCAGATGACTAAGCATTAGTGAACTACTTCTTGGATAAGATTTCGACATGATTCGTCAACAAGCATATGGAAAGTCCACATTTCAACTAGACTAAATTGATATTCATACGATTTACTTGCGATAAATTCAATATCAGTGCACGTAATTCGCGATTTAATAGTTTTGCGTAAAAGCAATAAATCCAAATGGCACATTACACTCACGGCATGTACGGCAAGACATTTTATTTTACTTAGTTCGGAGATACTAAATCAATTTTAATAGTTTTGCCAATTGAAGCGTCTGGATGTCAATGCAAGGCAATTAAATAAAGAAATAAACGAGCTGCATGTCAATAGTATGTGCATCATAATACCAAGAATTGCTGAATGGCGATTGATTGGAGAATTTATTGTCTTCGGCGACGAATTTAACGACGATGACAATAATTTTTGGTGTCGTTGCTGAGTGAAAACTTTGCATCGATAATTTACTTTCTGAATTTATGCGATAAATTTTCTAGTAGTGATGAGAATAACCCGTAGATCTATTCTATTCAAAAGAGAATTGCTGGTGACATAAATCACTGAAGCATTTGAAATATATCTGTCATTGTCATTGGAAAGCGACATTGAACGATGATGTCTTTAAAATGTGAAGATTGTCTCGGGCATTAGTAGATGATTATCATAATTCAGCGAATCCAATAGCCTGAACACAGAAAATTTAGACACAACAATGGTAAAGTCCATGGAGCATGCGGCACATTTTCATCTCCGTTGTTGTCAGAATAGCGTAATTGCTTCCTTACTTTTCATACATAGTCCAGTATTTTGAGCCGTAAGTGAGTGCAGGTCGTACCACCGCTGAGTAGATTTTCCCCTTGAGCGTATGAAACCAAAACTCATAACTCAAAATGGAAGTGGTCTGACAACAACGGAAATGAGAATGTGCCGCACTTCACAAAGTTGGATCACATCGAATGTGAACATATACGAGGCACGTTGAACATAAACGAAACTATCGACGACAAAGTCCGAATCGAGAGAAACGAACGATTTGCTAAAGTCTTCTCGCACGATGAAAGCAATGTGGCGAGAAAAGTTCTTTCAATAGACATCCCTAAAAAGAGATTAAAGGAGTACGACCAAAACACAGTTTATAATAATCCGCCCGACAACCCTTTGGTGGGTCAGAGGCTAGATCATCATTTACTAGTTTCGCTGATTGTGGTTCTACGTTTTGAGATTACCGAAAGTTTTTACTGTGCCAGTGGTAAGCGCTGCGACAAACCTAAGTCACATCGATGTTGATTGCCATCTATGTACTGAGGAGCGAAACTAGTAGGAGTAGAATACCAGCGTCTCTCAACAATATCTTTTGCCGGTAAGCCGTGTGAAGCTTTTCACCAACTATCACATACTCAAACCGATTCAATCAGTTGTGTTTTGGTATACACGTCTGACAATCGGTTTTTTTCTGACACAATTGGGAATCGAACTCGCATCACTGACAACTCAATCGTTTAGTGGAAAGCAGACGAGTCAACCACTACGCTATTGAGTCGCTCCACACCAAAACACAAATTAAGAATCAAATTAACTATTTAAACTCTGACCCTGAGACGCAAAATAACTAAAAACTTTTGCAAACACTAGTCGTACGCAGAAATGAAGCGAGGAAAACGAAGAGTTACAATCATAGGTAACAATGATGGTGAAGTATTTTACAATCACAGTCTGAACTGTCAGTGTTTGATACCGAAGGTGTTACACACAGCGGAGCCAACTTACCGGATGCAATGTGATAAATTGTATTTGCAACCGATGAACGTGAGTATGAATCCTCCCAAAAACCGATATGCACTTTGGATCAATGGATTCATACAAAAACTTTCCTCCACACATTCACAAACCAAAAAAGGCTCCCCCCATTTAGATGCTCAACTCAATTTAGTTAATAGCATTTTGCCGTCCTAGAAAATGGAAATACTTTAAGCCCGTACGCTTTACACAGACAAAATTAATAGCAAAAGAAAAAGATAACTTGAAAAAGTATGAAATATGCAGATCATGTTTTCGTTCCGTGTGTTTTGTAAACTATTTACTTGAAAGCTATTTTATGCGAGTTATGTTATGAAGTTGATTTATTTGAAAACTAACTCAAAACCAAATAGTTTTCGATGAAAATTCGAAATTCTTCAAGTATTTTATGGAAGCGAGAATTACAGTAATTCAGACATTTTATTTCTATTTAATATTAAAATAAAATCTAGAATTCAGATCATATGCATCGGATGAAACACAAATACAAAATTTCTTAAGTTTACATTGGATGCTGCGAAAGTAACTAATTACATGAGTGAACCATTTTGTGATAGAAGCAAACTCACAAGCCTGTTTTTGAGCAATCAGCTTCGGTGACTGTCTTTTTGACAAGTGTGGTGTTTGCATATCCGAGCCGAAGGCGGGATATGCAACTACACCTGTGGAAAGACAGTAACCGAAACAAGTTGCTCTACGAGTTCTTCTGTCATAAAATTGTTTCCGAATTGATGAATTACGCAGCAGCATCCAGTGTACTATGGTTCAACCGAAAATATTCCACCATGTAATGGATCATTTTCGCAGGAGGCATATCTCTATGTAATATTCAACTTTCGCATGAGGTATGCAGTAAAATAGATTGTTTGCAGAGTGTACATTTTGTAAACAAAGGTTATGCAAATTCTTAGTAGAAAGCTATAAACATTTGAAGAGCGAACTCGGTCCGCATGCTAATTTTCGTTTTGTTGTCGGAGGGACCTTTCTTAAGGAAAAGAGAATCATCATTAATGGTGAGTAAGGTATAATTCTCGTTGCAAATTATGTTGCAGCTAGATCAGGGGTTGCATGTAGCCATTAGTTTCTAAAATATTGTGAGTTTGCTTGAGAACTTATGGGTGGGATTATCAAACGTATCATCATGGTGGCTCGCTTGTTACATGCGAATGTGAGTACCAGTACGATATAGATACCGTTGAAAACGAAAGTCGTTGATATCATGGAAAGAATAGCACCTCTAAAGTGGAGCAAGGATGACAGATGGACGTTGGACCAAAACAATCGTGGACCACCTTACACAAGATCTGGATGCCTTTATCGAGGAAGAAAATGGGGTAGGCCTACATTCTCAGCAGTCGATGTAAATGGACTGTATTTTACAGAAACATTTGATGCGTAACACCGTTCAAACAGGCTGATAAAGAAGAAGCAGAAGAAGAACTAGAATAAGAGTTGTGCTTCCACCTTGCGTACACACAGCTCCTATCGGCAGTTTCCTTGCACGAATGTAAGAATTAAGCCAAATCGAGCTCTTCTACCACAGCTAAAACGTTGCTGGAATTTCTTCTGTTGGAATAGATGAAGGAATTTGTTCTCGTATTGCTCGTTTGACAATCGATCGCCACAGTATTCGATGGGTTTTGATTTTTGTTTTTTATATGTTGCCACACATTCATTGACAAGTTCAAGGGCTTTATTCGTAAAGGTTACGCAGATTTCTGAGTGTGTTCACTTAAATCTGGTCTATGTAGCCTGCTAAACTGATTACCTTTGAGAATTTTTTGATTTCGCAGTATGTGCAACATAGAAAAATTGATTTCAAAGCCCATTGAGTGGTGCTCCCACCTATTGTATTGTTACATACACAACGCGAGCCAATCTTCATCTATTGAAGTACTAGAAACTAGAACTGTCAATTTCTTACCCGTTGTCTAATGGTCATTTGTAGAAATCAAAAATTTGCAAATAGTTCGAAATAAAGGTAGGCGCCGGCGTTGGGTCTGAATGACACTTTAGGCCAGTTCTTTCTTCAGGTGACTTTCGTATAACAAACCAAAGAATCATCTTTACCAGTTTATATAAAACGGCGGCTTGTGAAGTTGAAAGTTATGGATCGGCGCATGTCTTTAACTTTGAACTTAACATGCAGCCGTTTCGTATAAACTGAAAAAAATGATTCCTTGCTCCGGTCCAAAAAAAGAGTGCCGGCGCCCACCTCTAGTTCGAAAGGTCATTCTAATCCATTTTATCTTTTAACGTTGAAATTGTCACTGTTGAAAACAGACGTACGAGTCTCACATACTTGCCAGGGACAACATGAAACATTCTGGTTTTCATTTATTCATACAGATAGCTAACTTAACCATCATCAATAGATGCAATTCAATAGTAAACTATCTCTCCGAGACATTCTGGCTACACGTTTTACGCTCGTGTGCATGGACAGGTGTGCTACAAGAGGCCAAATGGTGTTATAACTATTATATTTGTGTGCATTAGCTAATTGTGCAAAATAATTTACTTACCGCAGAGATATTGCATTACAGCTAGAGTTCAATAAAGGGGTTATCTCCATCGAATTATTCACTTTTCTACTTAGGCAAGCATCGTCCGCATACATTTTGGATGTGCATTTTAATGGGTATTTGCTAAAGCGAGATAGGCGCGTAAATACATTCGGAAAATTCCACAATTCACATGAAACTTGATCTTCTAACTTCGTATATTCGTATATTCAAATGGATGTTTTAGAGTGTAGAAGTTTAAGGCACTGCAGTAATCATCGGTTAGAGTTATTTAATGGCTAAAATATTATTAAATTTGTTGTGCTGGCACGGTGGGATTCTGTATAAAATGTGCACTGTGCACATAGTCAAAGAGGGAGGACCAGAAGAGAAGACACACACGATACAGTTTTGTTGTTAAATTAATGTTGTATCTTAAATAGCTTTATTGCCATTGAATCAGTAGAAGTACACAATATTGTACGTATGTATGGCATTGTGTGGATGCGGATAATATAATTCAATAATTTTGTTTTGTTCAGTTTCAAAAGTTAGAAACAGATGCAAGTTCAGAGATTTTACATTGAATGTACAAACAGAGGAGTAACAAATGAATCCATTGCTGGAACGAAATTGTCTCGATTTTAGAATTCGAATAGCCACCTTGTATGTATAATATGAAGCATGATCTATTAATCATGGCATTTTTATTCAATGTGCAAATTATATGAAGCAATAAGTTTTCTGGTCGCTGTGTTCCTGTGTAGCAGTTGGAGTAATTTTGTCGATTCAAAAATGAAGAATAATATCCTCCACATTGACGATTTATGTGACCAGAAATTTGAGTGTGATCAACATTACATTAGCTTTAACTAGCGTATCAACTAGAAGATAAAGAGCAGTATTTTAATCGAGTCTATTACTTCCTTTGATCAAAGGATTTTCACAATAGTGAATAGGAGATAGCCACCAGGTGTGCTTCTTACCGCGAAGACCGAGCGAATTACGGTAGCCAATTAACAAGGAGATGTGATTAGCATTGGAGAGTACTACCCGGAAGTAGTTGATGAATTCATCTATCTTGGAGTGTTGATTCGTTCGAATGGGGATAATACACCTAAAATTCAAAGGCGATTCATGGCAGCAAGCAGATGCTATTAATTACACTTCAGATTATCAGGAAGTCATATCAGGTCGATTTATTTGGTATAGAATATCTGAACCGAATTCTGCTCACCTTAAAGTCGATCAAATTTCACACATCTACTTTACTACTTGTTTTCTGCACCTCGAGTACCATCAGATCACTTAGAAATACAAAAAACTCACCATACTTAAGTGAGGAGAAAAACTGATAGATCAACAAAATCCAATTTCATATACACCACTTACGGGCACTCAAGATAATTACGAATGATGAAATGATTTAGTACCAAAAAAACGGATAGAAGGA
>JANTFA010144197.1:11202-21915 GCA_026413405.1 Phytosciara flavipes | reverse complement strand
GACCATGTGTTATGATGAGATTGTCATCGAGTGGATGGAATGCAGCACCAGACAGACCTTCTTGTAGTGTCTGACAAAAAAAAAACGAATTCAAGGTAAGACATACAACATCAGGCTATGCTTGGAACATAAACCTTATAACTAAAAAATAAGCTCACGAGTATGAAATATAGTTAGTTGCCTATTAAATACATTTATCTTAAAACTACCCTGCAAAACTACACCTTTGAATCCCTTCTTTTAAAGTCCTCTCGTAGTATACCAACGGAGTTTAATTTAAAAATTGAACTGTGAAAGTCCAGAAAAGAAGCTACGTACGATTAAGTATACCAAGCTTACGTAACCCTATTACTTACGTAGCCCAAGAACTCTACGCAACCCTCGTGTGAGCGCATACCTACTACAAAAAAGTGGTTGTAAACATATGCGTGATTCTACATAGCCCGCGCGAAGTACTTGTGCAATTGAAAGCCACAAATGTTAACTTAAATCAATACCACATCGCCAATTATTGCCGAGCTTTCTACAAAGCTTTTGAGACAGTTTCGCGTGACCTGATTTGGATCTGTTCCGAGCCTTCAGTGAATTTTTTCCCGGATTGGTCTCATCAGTACGTATGATTTGGTGTTCTGTTTCCAACGTGCATTTTTCCGCAGATATTTCCAAGAGACATTAAAACGCTTGAAGGACCCTAGCTCAAACTTGACCTGACAACAATCTATGCATCTTCAAATGATATATATGAATCCCGATTGTTACAAACGGCATGTTGATTGAACCTAATAGCCCTCTGTACTTCGTAGAGGTCAAAAACTGTACTTCCACTATACGGCCGAGTATTTCGACTTAGGCTCAATCTATGAACGATAACTTTTGATCAGCGATCCGATTTTGACCAGTCAACTTTTGATGCAAGATTGAGTTCGATTTGCTCAAGTCATTCTGTTTGTAGACAAATGGACGAAATTTATTTTATTGCTGATTTGGCATTTAGGGATGAACACATAAGGTTCGCCCTTACTCAGAGATTCGAATTCGACGTGTTACAAACGCAAGAATGACCCTCGTACTACGTATGAGTCCAAAAATCCTTCCATGACCGCAGTATAAATTGATTACAGCGCTCAATGAACACGAATTGCTTGTGTTTGACCTTAATAGCCATTAACTGGCTCTCCCAAGCTGCACCCAAATGATCCCAAATCAATTTTCTTTTTGCTGTATGAATCTAGCTACGTCCGATCAACAAGCATTTTGGTTCGATTATAACATCAAGACACACCATCATACAACCATATCGCACGGATTTAAATTTATACGAAAATTGTTTTAGGGTGCGACTTCATTTAAAATCAATGAAAAGCCACATTGCCATACACCGCTGTAACCGTATTATCCGTCTTATTAACCACCTGGTGTACTATATGGTATACATGAGTGGCATGGCATAATGGTAATAAAATGCATAGCCGCACTTAATATGCGAAACAAACAAAAAACTTTCAACTTTAAACTCTGCTCAACTTTGTGATACTATCGCAATTTGTAATATGGGTCCACTTAGACCAACTTTTCAAAACCGTAATTTATAATGCTCTGTGCCACATAATGCAAATTAGCTGAAAAATTGTTTCAGTTTAGGTGTGTACACTGTACGTTTATGTGTGTTGATTCGATTAAATGACTATAACGGAATAAAACAGGTGACCCATTTTCTTTAGCCGACAACCAACAAAAAAGAATTGAACGCAAGCAAAACTTACAGCAACTTTTCCTAATAAATGACCCCATTGCCACTGCCAGACCGATAAAATGCTTTCACGACCAGCATCAACTGCTAAAATGTAACTACCGCCATTCTGTAAAGATTTGTTGTTGTTGTTTCGCACAATCTTTTCGTTTACATCAAAAGAGCAAAACTTACCAGCTGTGAAAATGCAACCGATGTCACACCACTGTCCAGTTCACCCATACCAAAAACGTATAATGTTTGCAGTGATTCAGTGCTCCAGATTCGAACATGAGCTTGAGATTTTCTGTCTCGGCCACCTCGCTGACCCGATGCCACCAATTCCCGAGACGGATGTACATCCATGCTATCGAAATTTTATTATTTTAACTAACGAACAAATCCAAATACTTTGCTAGAATGTTCTGCAGCGAAGAAACTCATCATTCTAACTATATTCAATCATCGACACGCATACATACCACATAATGTCTTCTGTATGACCAGTATAATGTCTCTGGGCTTCTTCATCTCGATCTAATAAGACTGCAACTGCTGCCACATAGTACAGCAGTTCACCGGACGGTAATACCCAAAGATTTCGCCTCGAATCGATTCCTCGATACCCATGGACCCATTGGAGGGCCAATTTCTTATCCGGAGGTGAATTGTCCATCGGTGAATGATGAACGGGAGGATAAAATGTTCGTCTCAGGCCTCGAATTATGACTTTAGTCGGTTCTTCCTTCATAACATCCAACAGTGAATAGTCTTTGAGGAAACAAAAATTCAAATTACCTTAACTCTCACACCATCCGTACTCAATATTCAATCGACAATATTACCTGCGGTTGGTCGAACAATTTCACTTTCTGGCGCATATAATACTCTCGGTCGACTTTTACTACGTGCTCTCTGTCGAGCTGTTGTTTTTGATATATCTTCTTGAACAATCGGTACACCGGCTCGTGAACGAGATCGGCGAACCGGTGAGCTCGGTCCACTCGGCACAGGAGCAATTACAGCAGCTCCCGTACCCAAATAAAATGTTTCGATTTCAGCAAATTCATTGCGTAATTGTGAGAAGCTTCGCACTTCCTGTCCACTGGCCGTATACATTCGTTTTGCGCCGGTCATTTTGAGCACCTGGCCCAAATCTTCTAAAACTTCCTCAAACGGTTGAGATGTACGTAGATTCAACAGAACGCGACACTAGGAACAATAACATGAAAACAAAGAGAAAAAAAATTTTATGTTAAACAAAAACGAAAGTTTATAAACACTTTTAAATCAAGTGGTGAATAATGGCCGTTGGAAAGTCTTATGAAGAAAAACGAAAAAAAAGGAAGAAATACCGGAAGCAGCACTTGTGAAATTTGCATAATAAATTTATGCTGTTTCTGGTCGTTTGTGCTTTATATGTTAACCGATTCATATAAACAAAATTTAGGTGAAAACACGTTCGTATCGTCTCGTTTCATTTTATATACAATTTAATGAGTACATACGACTAACGTACAGTTACATGTCGTTCTATCAACCCCACGAGTATATAAAATTTCAAAATCAATACTTATTATGTTAATCAAGGTCATCAAATTTCTTTTTGGCAAAGCTTTTCTTTACCCGTTACTGGTCAGTGTTCGTACAGGGTGGCTAAATAGTTCGAAAGAGGCTAGAACTTTAGTTATTCTTCCGCACCGTGTTGCGAAAGCCACAATGGTTTGCAGAGTTGTCTAAACATTGTGACAGATTCCATGAGCTGTCCAGTTTACGTTGCTTCGGACCTTCGAAGAATATTACAGAATTCATCAAAATTTTGCAAAGCAACCAGAAATTCCGATGAATTGTGTAAAATTCTTCTATAGGTAACGTGGACAGCTTAAGGAATCTATTAGAACATTGTGTAATGTCGACGTACTCCAGACATTAGTGGTATACTCTACGAAAATGATAATTGAACATGATGAACTCTGCACCTTGACCTCAAACGAGCCCAGTGAGCGAACTCGTTGATTCTAATGAAATCCATTCAAGTATTTTTCGGCTTCAAATCTAATGAGCTTCCATCTGTATATTCTAGATTGGAGCAGATAGTCATGATTGTGGCGTAATGATATTTGTGTCGCCGATGTGGCCTTGTCAGAACTACCTGAATATTAGACGCTGTTAATGAATAATAGCGAATTATTAATCCCCTAGTGATTAGAAAAAGCGAGACATGATTGCTCTCCTCGGGGTTCGAACCCGGGATTCTTAGCGTATGAGTTCAACGCTCTATCAATTGAGCTACCTGGTACAAATAGAGTACTAAAATTGGACAGTGAATGGTGCATCATACACACTACACGCCAAACTACAAACACCACAACGTTATGCCAGAAAGTAGTCTTAGCGAATTCGATTTTCAAACTCACCTCCGACTCGTGCTGGAAACCCCCCTCATTCACTAAAACAGCCTTTTACCATGCGTTAGGGAAAATACTATAATTTGACTTCATATAAAATCCCCCGACCCCCTTCCAAGGAAATCGTAAGACTGATAATATCGTGGAAGTGTAAACAGAGAAACGCTTTATTCAATTCAAAACGGTCAACGTCCGTCAATCGATAAAATGTATTCGCCATTTATTCGCATTTAATTTTCGTATGTCACGCAACATTTCTGCATAAATGGATAGTTAAATTCCAAGACCTATCAATTTGTTCAATTGTAATAGATTTTATTGGAAACCATAAGATGTTCCGAGTTTTAGGTGTGTTATCACGGACGATTACCGTAAACAGTTATGTCAATGGATAGAACCAACATTTTTATGGCTTCAATGTTTTTGACAATCAGTGGTGTCGTAAGACTTTCTGATTTTTGCTTCATTTGGGCAATGAGGGCTTCGAAATAATAAAAGCAAGGTGACAGGTTTTTATTAGACAGCTGATATCGAGCCCAATCTCTTTTAACCATCTGTAGAAATACATGATCTTGTCCCGGTGACTAGCAAACTTTAAACCAAAATATCTCGAAATCAACTAATCTTTTCATTGAGCATGTTATGATTCATTCGGAAGCGGTTCACCAGTAGCTCAGATAAGGTTCCATGAAGATTGCTTTATGAAAAGTTCTACACCGATTCCGAGCTATTTCGATACCAAATTGGATTTATCTCGGGACAGGTAATGGAGTTTTAGCCATCTGCAAGATAACAAGGGCCTCACATCTCCTACTTCTCTAGCTGAAATTGTTTTCATTTTGGGATTCTTGAGCTAAACAAGAAGCTAATTGTCCTAATTCAGTTTAGGTTGTTCACTGCCTGAGATTATCTAAGGACATCGTTCATCGCTAATCGTATGCACTCCTTTCCAATATCCGTACATCAGAAAGCTCTACAAACATAATGGTCTTTGCAGGCAGCCAATATAGTTGTTATATCAAACAAAGCATTAACATACATTGAAAGCATACAACAAACAACATGGCAATGTATTGACTAATTCTTCGTTATTATGTAGTAGAAATCGAGTGCTTTAATTCAAGGTCTCACAACTAGCCAGGTAATGCAATTACCATATTTCGTAAACAACAGAATGGGGTGGGTTATGATTTTTGATAGGAATTTGCACTGCCACTATATAACATCATGTTTGCTGTGCAGACGTTCAGGGACTGAATAGAATAATATGTCTGGGAATGTTTCGTGGCAATTTCGGAAAATGTGATTTATGTTTCATAATTAAATCAACGAATTGAATCAAAGGTCTACTACAGGATGAAGATTGCCATAAAATGATATATTTCGTTAGCCACAAAAAAAATGCTTTTCTTTTCGTTTTTGATTTACGGCAATATTCTAAGTGCAAAGTATAATATGAAACCAAAAACATAAGCATGTCTACCCTGAAGAGGTGTACCATAACGAAAAAGAACGAAAAAAAAATGTTGCATGAGTGGTTATGCTGATCGTTTTGATACTGTCAAGGTAAAGTGTAAATTTGAATTTTTAATTTTTCATGTGGCGTACACAGTCTCAGCAGTTCGGTATAATAAATAAATATTTCGACGGAGATATTTTAATAATTTGTGAGCAATAACAAGAACAAAACAAACGGTAGAGGTTATGGTTTTCTACTGCCATTGTGCAGAGCTTGTGCATGTTTGAACTTGGCCATTTTCATTATCATCATCATTGAGAAATGGAGCGTGGATATTCACTTTCTCATCGTGCTCACCTGAACTGTATGATCTAGATTGTTTATGATTCGGATGACACGACCGGCTGACGGTTTCAATGCATTTGCAGCTGATGGTGCCACGTCTGCTTCCAAAACGGATGGCTTTCGGCTCAGTGATTTATTGCCCCATCCTTGGTTGCCAGGTGAAGCATACCACATACCATTCTTTTTACCATAACTTGCGGGCTGAAACGAAACCAAAAAAATTATGGAAATTAGTGGTTTTAATTGTGGCAATTTGCATTAAGGGTCGTTGGTAATCCGTATTGGAACACAACAAATGATACGTTCCGCGTAATTCCACGGAATTAAATGAATAAATAAAACACGAAGAAAGTTCAAATTTCAGTAGGTTTTTCCTAAGGTCACCGAAGTTTACATACTTCGGAAATTCCCAACGTCTTAAATGTAACCATCAAGATGGACTTCACAGAACCAATAAAATACAGTCAATGCATGGCACGTCTAAGTACACCAGAGGTACGTTTTAATTTTAAGTGGAGAAAGATCTGTGCTTAAGACCAATCAATACGACTTTCTCTAGCAACCTAACTACATTTATTAAAGTGATAAAACTGCAACGTAGCCTAGATGTGAAATTATCAACAACAGTGTTAATGAACGAAGAAATAGGATGGCATTTTGACAACGTCAAAAGAGGGTTATTTTGATAGAGAGTATTGAACCAACACAACATTTCGTGACCTTGTCTAGTTGCATGACCTGTGATGATGAACGAAATTGGGTCTTGAAATAGCTCGGAATCTTTAGGACTTTCCTTAGAGCAATCTTCATGGTGGACGAACGGAATCACAAAATTTCTGAAAGAAAAGCACTTAGAAGAGAACTGGCAACAAGTAGCCATGGATCGTTCAAAATCGAACTCACCATCGTCCATGAAAAATGATTTTAAAGTATCGACAGAGTGTTCAACGAGATTTGAGAGTGTGTTTGCAGTTACTAATTTCTTGATTCTCTTGATTGTTTTATCGTTTTCGACATTTAATCGATTTGGTGCCATTCACAAGTTAGGCACGCTCTACAAGGGAATGGGGTGTCTGACAAAAGCGCACTCTCCATACATTTTTGAAATTTTCTCCATACATTGTGGCGTGGAAGAGGGAGGGGGATTTGAAATTCATGATTTGGGTCGTGCGTAATTTGTGAATATCCCCTTTGATGTTAGCTACTTTGTCTTTGCATTTTTACCGCCGTCTGTACGAATGCCTTCATAGTTTCGATTTGTGTCCCGAAGAGTGGGTAAATAGCTCTCGTATCGTTCTCCGTTCCTGAGCGCTCGTTCTTCGGTCCCTCCCGTTTATGACTTTTAGGCTTCAGGCATGCCCTGTGCGTAAATTTAGCAAAGGCGACAACATTCAAAAAGTTTCAAATGCAAAACTATATTGTGTGCTATAGTTTCGTTAAGAATAAAAAGCAGTGGTGCTTTTGTTGGGACTCCAACTTAATGTTTCTTCGAATTTTTATATTAGAGGGATGTATTAAACATCTAGAGCGTTAGGGATCTTAGGGAGCCTGATGCATCTTTCCCATCTTTCTTCCTTATAATAGGCTCTGGATTAACTGCAATTTTGTCAGACCTATGATTTATGTAAGTACGTGTATGGTAGTGATGGATGAAGGATGAAGGTTCGATGAAAAACTACTCCAAATTAAAAATTCTAAGAATCAGTTGGAAATTGTCTGTCTCACAACTATCATCCCATACAATGTCATTCAAAGCTCATAACCACTTCTCATTATAATTTATCGTATGAATAAGTAGCTCTGCCTGTCAGGTTCATACCGACAAATTAATTGCGGTGTAACAACACCAAATTGACACACTACTCCCACTAAATTACTTTCACACGACTCGGCTGCATAAACAAACACACAGTTCAGCCCCCCAAACTCCCAACAAAACATTCATTTGCCATAATATCAAAATTTCCATTTTCATAAATGGTTAATCTGAAACGAAATAATATTTCATGTGTAGTAAAATGTGGCCTAAATTCCATACACCCTGGAAAATTGTTAAAATATTCTTTTCTTTAGGTCAAATTCAGGAAGTGTTCTTAATATTTCTGTTCGTGTTCAGTACACATTCGGTATATTATACGATATGACTGACTAAAATACAACAAAAACGAAAAAAAAGAAAAAGAAAAACCCAGAAAAATAAAAAATTATAAAGATTTCCATAACACCATTTCCAGGTCTATAAGGAAAACGTTATGTTATTCGTGGTACTTATATATATCGTTGGAATCGAACAATAAAATCATAATAAAGCCAACAAAATACATAAATTAAAATTACCGCCCAAAAATATGAGATACTTTCCGAACTTTGGTTTTTATGTGACCACGTATAACTATGTGCGTTAAGACTAATGATAGATAAAGGGTTAATTATGCCATTGGCCTGGTAATAATCTTAACGGCAAATCACACGTTCAAATAAAAAACCGAAAACATTACAGTGGAATAAACTGAAACGGAAAAAAAATTCGCACCTGATTCATGACAGGTGATGTAAGCACCACAAACGGGGCCTCCTCGTCACTTTCGAACATGGGTGATTTGAATCCTTTTTATTCGTTATTTAGTCTCGGGTCGTTGTTCCGTTTTCCAATATTGATATTACGATGGACAGTATCACCTCAATTTATCAATGGAATTTATCGCCTTATCTCTCGATTAACATTAAACATTTTAAATTAAAAAACCAATTCTTCGTTTCGCGTTTATAAATACAAATAGTTGGTTTTTGGTCAAATTGTTTCAACTGTGATCACTCATTTATACAAACATCATTATCCAAATTAAAATAATGAAAATTCCCAATCGAAATTTGTTGTTGGGTTTGCCACCTCACATACCGAACTTTATATGCCGCGTACTCACACAAGACTGACAAAGTTTCTTATTATTTTTGCTTAACTCGAAGTTCTACTCCAGTCATTTTCCGCACACACGAAAGCAACCGTGTATAATATTATACACAACACCCCGATCCGCTGTCCTTTTCACACGAGAAACCATACAAATATTTGTGGTCATCATTAGGGTATAATATACCTGGGATTCGCACATATATATAATACACCACCCCTAGTCTACACACCCCTGACACACGCGCACGCCAATATTTACGTGACATTGGAATTTCATGCAGCGTGTGTCCTGTGTTCGCGGTATTATTTGGTGTAGAAATCTCTCGTGGAATAATTTTTATTTATTATTTTCCCATTTCTATGTGGGGGGAGGGAGAGCGGGAGGGTTGTAGTAAAGGTAATAACGAAAAAACAACAAAAATTCCAAAAGATGAATGAACCGATTCATTAACGTAAAAAAAGGGAAAAGTTTTTTAGTTTTCGGCGTTCTTCATTTCACAATTGAAAACTAATTGGCTATGGATGGTATAATAATGCATGAAATTTGATTTGCCCCCAGAGAGGTAATTAACTTTAGTTAAAGAATGTTGATGGTGCACACAGACGATACGGCGGGAATGGAATGAAATCCAAATAAAATATTATTTTTTTATTCTTTTGTTGTTAATGATGTCCTCGAGATAAATGCCATTAACCAAGTGTGTTGACATTTGTGAAAAAAAAACTACTTTCTCGTGTTTGGAGGACACATTTTTGGGGTTGACTTGGATTAGCATTGGTATTCAAAACGAAACGTGACACGTGGCTATAGTTGATGCGAATGATTACACAGTCGATAGTGTTGGTATGGAATTTGTAAGCTTTTTCGAAATCGTACACAGTGAACTTCACTACCATCGAGAGTTTTTCTCGCAATTTACATCCAAATATCCTCTAGTTATTTCGGGTAATTACTGTTAACTGGGCTAATGAATTTATGTCGGGCCATTTAATACTCATATCTCCTTGGCCTAATATTCGTCATAAAACATATTTGACACGAAATTAAACTGCGTAATACGATTTCTTATCTGATTCTTACTTCCTCCCACAACACTTACAGTTAGACCGACCGTTTACATGTCAACTTTTTTGACATTGAGCGTACTATATTTTCGGTGGAGGCATATAAAGCAACTTTATATAAATATCAAAGATTTTACACAAACTGTCTATGTTCGATGAATTGCAATATTTTCCATGCCTTGTGACAAAATTACTCAATTTTTCTCGTAAGTCGGTCACTTCGTTCGAAATTACCTCTATGCCTCTATGGCATTTCCAGAACAACAAAAGAATTTCAATGGAATTCTGATGGATTTTGTAGAATTGTGGACAGCTCTTGGAATCTGCCTTTTATACAGGTGAATTCTGTGTGTTCTCTATTCATAAATGAACTGCCATATTTCGACTCATTTGGAAGCTTTTAACGTTTTTTTAACGGGAGGCTATTCTAGTGGTTTTCAAACGCATTTTTCCTGATTACTTTTATTTTCATCGACAGGTTTGAGTGTGGAATACTCGTCATAGGTTCTGGACCTATAGGCGTGCTCATTGCTCCCGATCTAGCTAAAGCGTCTGCTTTTTCATTACCTTCAATATCCGAGTGGCCTGATACCCACAATAAAACAACTCTGTTCAGTTGTGCTACGCTATGTAGAGATTCCCAGGCTTCAAGTGTTAAGGCTGAAGTGATTTGAATGAAGATAGCGGTTTTAGAGCTCCCTGGATATCTTTGCAAATGAATATGCAATCGTTAGATTTGTTGCGTTCTCTATTTCCGTGAGCACATTCAAGTATGGCCCTAACTTCTGCTAGA
>JANTFA010144197.1:0-11192 GCA_026413405.1 Phytosciara flavipes | reverse complement strand
GAAAAATTAATCCCTAGTGGAACAGATAATTCTACAGCTAAATCTTCACAATAAATTCCAGCTTCCGCTGACCCTTCTATAAGAAAACCATCAGTATACCACACCATACTTAATGCTCTAGTGCGTCCCAGAAGCAGTAACTCTATCCCAGCGAAAAAAAGAAGCTAAAGTGAATACTGGGAACCGGTAATTAAAATTGATCACCCGTTGAGATCATCCGTATTTTCAACCAATTGTAATATTCGCACAATTTATTCCAATGTTTTCATTTTCACAAATTTTGATAAA
Source organism: Phytosciara flavipes (assembly GCA_026413405.1). NCBI lineage: Eukaryota > Metazoa > Arthropoda > Insecta > Diptera > Sciaridae > Phytosciara > Phytosciara flavipes. The sequence continues at coordinate 10,904 of JANTFA010144197.1, read as the reverse complement.
GAAAAGGGCAGTCTCTTTGATACTGTAAATTTAACGCACCAACACTTCCTCTCGCTTCGTTTAAACCATACATGATAGATCGCTGACGTTATTTTATTACAGTGACTAACATTCAAAAACCAGCCAGTACTAAAATTTCCAACTTTTTAACGATATTGAGATTCACTGTGTTTACAATGCCTGATGTCACTGATTTTTTTATTGGGTTTCTAACTCGTGGTCGATATATCACAAGCGCAGCCGTATTATGTTAGCTAGCTTTGACGTTTCAAACACTGGGAAATGTCAAAAATATCGAAAAACAAAAATTCGTTGCAGTGACTGGTTATGAAAGTTAGTCACCGTACGAAGATGAAAATATTTGAATGAATATTTCACTGGATCATCAATTTTGAATGCGTTTGCGAAATTCGCTTTAGTTTCTTTGTTGGCTTAACAACATTCCCTTAAGTTTACGGACTGTACAAAATTTCATTTCAATATTACGTTCACTAGTATGAGCCAGCTATCATGGAATCCGTCATGTATGAAACTTGCTTTTGCTTTGGGAGTAGTTTTTCTTCTTCCATTTCCATACAAATTTTGGTTAATGAGTTGACTCTATCTCCACGAGTGAAAAGGAGGGTCTGAAAAGTTCGAGAAACATAGTCTCACGACTCAAAATCTATTGTCTTTGAGACGTGAGATAATGTTTTTCGAACCTTTGAGACTTTCTTTTTCGCCTGGCTGTATACATTCTGTAGTGGTGAAACTACGTACGATTTCCAAGTTCTAGCATCAAGTGGAAAATGCAATGTCTCTAGTCAAAAGACTCAACTTAATAAATATTTCAGATGAGAACAATTAAATTAAGAAGCATTATGTAGGGTCTACTATAATGTACAACCTCTTTACATTTATTATAAAAATTTCGATATAAAATTCCCCTAACATTATTCGACATAAGGCGAAAGACGAATGTAGAAATAACTTAGACAAATTGCATTTAGAAAATAGAGAAAATCAGTTCTAATAGCAAATAACAACCACTTTTCCCTCAAATAAATTTCCGACGATATTAAAACGACGTAGTAACTTTTAGTTTATTCGATTGCATGTTTTAATTCTCCAATGCAATAGCGCACTGCCTAATAAACAATAATTTTCTATCATTTACCCCAACCACCGCTTCCGGTTGATCAGCACAGAATTTGGGGTGGGCACTTATCATTATACTCTACTGCTATTTGATGAATGACGTGTTACTGCGCATTATAACTTCTTTTCGTTATACCAACATGACGGTACCAATACGATACACATAAGATAGTATCGAGGATAATGTGCTCATGTAACGTGATAGATGGATTTTAATTTAGAAAATGAATGAAATGACGACTTGGAAAAAATCATCATTAACGTGATATGGCTAGTACGAGATTCTCTTCTTTAATATTACTTAGGCTTTTACCGTCAATGAAATTAGAAAAAAGCGTCGGTTCATTCAAACTTTTCTCGTATCTTCGATTAATCAGGTCCAATTATGTTAATGATAAATTATCACTGCGTCATTTTGGGCAGGGAGGTCAGTGTTTTATGAAAATTAATTTTGCAATAAGGCGATTTTAGTAGGATGGTATCAACACATCATCATTATGTACATGTCTTAGTTCTACCTAGAGCTTTGTAAGTTCCACGCTTGTGTATTGGTTTTCTTTTGCATGGCCAAAACAATGTGAAAGCAAAATACTAAAGAAACTTTACATGCCTAAAGTAATAGATTACAACAGTAGATTACAGCAGAATCCATGTAAATGGCTGATTACATTAAGCGCAAAGTTTGCCGGACCGAGCCTAGCCAGGCCATCGCGCCTAATGTATTCGGCCACTTACTGATCTCGTCTGTATACTGCTGTAACGCGTACATTTCGGCCGTTGAATACACAAAATATAAATTCAACATCCATTTTCTCTAAAGTCTAAGCATTCCACAACAGAATGAATTAGCAATCTTAACACGCATTGAATTAACTTTCATTCAAAATCATTTGGCATTTTCTTCAATGAATCACAATTGTTGGACGGTTGTTTTTGTGTGAAGTTTTAATGCAGACAAAAATACTCGTAAAAAGGGAACCGCTAAGGGGCCGTCTATAAAGGACGTCCGCGGAATTTTCGAACCTCCGTTCGCAATTTTTCAAGAGCTACAACATGGCGAGTCACACTTTGCCAAAAAATCCCTCACCCTCTCTTGCGGACGTACTAACACTTAATCCGAAACATTTTTATCAGCCAAAGTCACTTCACAATGAACAGCAGTGGACGACGTAGTTTGAAACATTTTCTATTATTTCGTCAAAATGAATGTGACTGTAACGATTACGGGCTACCCCTATAGGCTACAGAGCTGTCAGTATGGCTGTATGTAATTCATCATCTGGCTTATTCCATGACCTGTCCCGTGATGAACTGAATCGGGTCTCGAAATAGCTCGAAATCGGTGCGACTTTTCTTAGAGCTTCGCGGGTTTTATTATAAAATAATCGTATGGGACGTACGCAATTGGGTGATTGGAAGAAACATAAAACGCCTTTAGAATACAATAAGCAATTGGGTAGTTAGAAGAGAAGAAAAGAGGATTACAGATGAGTTGGCATAGCAAATTTTTGTACCCACTGCCCAGACCATGCACATCGTTTGAAAAAAAAAGTGCCCGCTCACGCTCATGGCCCAATGCACAAGAATAAAATGTCTAAGCCCATTGACCAGCTCACAAACTTTGATTACAAACATTTTAGTGTTCGATTGTTGAGTTTTCATTTCGTCAGTTCCATAGGTAAATTGTTCTTCCTCGCTTTACTCTTGTCTACTACGACTGGTGTTTACAAAAATTTTCCTGATTTTTTAGTCATTTTGACGTTCAGATTCAGCGTGTCAAATATTTAATTCAACTCATGGCCGGTATGCGTTCCTCGTTGATCGTTTTACGGGTCTTGCATTCGCCATTCCCTCCTTCTCTTCTTGTGTTAGCCCGAATCTCTTTTGTCGCTGATGTCCCACTTGGCCTGCCCAATCGTGCTTTATTCTTCCCCTTTCACTACACTTTAAGAATGTCTATCGAAAGAACTTTTCTCGCCACGTTGCTTTCATCGTTGGAGTAGACTTTACCTTCGTTTCTCTCATTTTTGACTTTGTCGACGATGGTTTCTTTTAAGTTCAACGTGCCTTAGATATGTTCACTCTGTGATCACGTCTTCGTTACAATTTTCTATCTAGTTGATTACCGCACCGTGCATTTCGCCATGAGGTTCCCGTTGATCATTAAGTCTGGCGATCAGCCCATTTGGTGACTTACAACTAAATGGTCAGGATCTTTAAAAGTCTATTGAATAGAAAGGTGTTACTTCGCACCGTTATTAGACCTTCTGGCTGATACGAAAAATCTCATTTTAGTATTTTACAACTTTGAAAAAACTATTTATTTCATCTAATGGTCCACGTCCTATTGGAATGCCGAAGCTCAGCCCTTTGAACGCATTTTTTTTTAAATTTTATTTTATTCCGTTTAAAGACCAACTAATAGACCGAATCACCAAGGAAAATGGATGCCCATCATGTCATGCCCATGCTCATCTTTGAAGAGAATTAAGAAAATCTCATCATAGTTCCAAAGAGCTCCCATCTTGCATGCGTAAACTTGGTCAAGAAGAATAATTAATGGAATGAATGAATTCGGTTCGAAGTCATTTTGAGTTATTTATATTTGCTAAATGAACATTCCATAAAATAAATGTGTGGAATTCAACACATAAAAATGATTTAGTTTTCCAACCAAATAAAAGTAAATGAGAAGAAGGTCAGCGATTATTGGTCGTGTCAAAGATTACTTTTGACTCAGACAGTTACGAAATTCCAAATTAAATTGTAATCAGTTTTATGATTCATTTATACTAATTAGCCTTGAATAAATAATTTAATCCCAGCAAAAGAAAACAGAAAGAAAGAAATACACCGACCCGACCATAAAATATAAGAAAGTCGATAATTATATTCACCGTAATATTACCAACAATGTCTTTCCACAACTTTCATTTATTTGGCAAATACAACTTCCACCTACAACGATATTAATCTCCTTAAAATCGTGAAAAACGAAATTCGTTATCAAGATTTAAGTAAATAAATAAAGGGAAAAAATGTTAGGCTGTTGGCAATTCGTATGTATACATTTCTACGATACTAAATATTACGAAATCGACACAGACTTAACATTACAAGGACAAACACCTAATTTAAGGAACTGTTTTTCCTTAATTTTTCCTACCGAAAACCTTTTTTTTGTAAGCTGTTTCGATTATGCGGTTACATTAATTAAAATTGGGGAACGTATCGTGACGAAGAAAAAAGAATTGGGAAAATCCTATACAGTACAGACGAAATAAATCAAACGAAAATGTTCTTTTGCTTCATAGATTTCATTAAGCTGATTGGGTTAATGATCAAATATTTCAAATACGATTGCCGAATCTATAGTTTCGAATATTCGACCACGTGCGAGGCCATGACCTTAACTTGTGTTCACAAAAAGGGCATCCCTTTTTTCATCATAAACTATGTAAAGAAATGCTTTTCCCGTTCTTCAAAAAAGGACCGATTCCCCAGCAGCCCTTCTTCAGAAATTCGAACCAAAAAATTGAATGGAAGTTTCATTGAATTTGCAATTTTCACATCCTCATTATTGTAGAGTTTTCGTTTACTCTTTCATTTAGCTTCGCTTGTTTCTGTTTCACAACATTCAAAATGCATAGAAATCGGTTAAAATTTACCCGAGTTACATCCAAAAACCAATGCAAACCATCTTTCAATGCACATTGTGTACCAAAAAAAAAAGAATTTTATGTACTTCAATGTTGATGAGTTGTAAATAAGTTGAAATTGTAAAATCTTGTCGCTAGCTTGTGCCTAAATTGGAATTTTGCTAATACGATATGTTTTCAACGTCGGCTTCGCCTCGGGTTGACAACTTTCACATCTATTGCGCAAAACTTCCATTAAGGCACAAGTTAGAAAAATAGCTTTATCATCTAGTGCCTAAAATAGCTATTTTCATAACATGCTTAAATGGAAATTTTGCACAAACAAAAACTGAGAGTGGAACAAAGAGCCATAAAAAGTGTGCATGTCCGGTCTTTGAAAATAGAACTAGGATAATGGTAAAAATAAGTTGAAATTTTTAGCGGTGAAATAATATTGGACACGTATTTACGGATGAATGTTTAACTAAAACCATCTTGAATTGAAGCTCACCCGCAACAACCAGCGAGCGGTGAATAGGAATCTTGAAAACAGCACTGCTGTTACCGCAGGTAGGAATGAGAGGACACTGGGAAGGCCAACATTAAACAAACAGACTGAACAAAAAGAAGGGGGACAAAACCAAGAAGTTTTTGAGGATTTATCAGCTATACAAATAGACAGATAAAATAAGCAGAACCCGGGAAATGTTTTAAGAACTGTGATCTGCTGTCGACAGTATCCGGGAAAATAAGAGAAGACACAGTAAATAATGTGAAAATTGTCAATACGAGTCGAAAATCACCAGAAAAGTGCGTGCGCACTATTTGAGCGACCCGTTAGAGGTTTTGTTCAGTAAGTGTTAGGTTTTATCGAGGGGAACTACTTTGAAAAACGCTGTACCATGACTTTGTGATTTTGTATGAGCCGTTTTAGCGATTTCCGATTGTTTGTTTGTTTTATTTACACCACCAACAAATTGGCTGAACATTCATTTACAATAAATTCAATCTATGACTAGATTGAACATTCCAATTACTTTTAACTTAAACTCATCCCTCGACCTCGAATTTACAACAACTTCAGCATACTGATTTATCAGAGCTATTAATCGCGATACCGGCTGATTCATCAAATAGTACACACTGCATCTTTCACTATACGGTGCAAACGATGTAGCACTACTTCTACTGTCCAATAAGTCAATCATAAACTGTTTTTGCACTGATTCGATGTCATCTTTATACACTTCTTGATACGGACTCCATAATATTATATTATCACTGATGCAAATTCTAGTCCAGACCTCACATCAGCACAATACACAACTTTCATCGTATTCACTTTAAAATTTCAATTCGACTACTCCTTTATGTAACCAATCATCTGACGATCTTTCGCTGTGGTTTGTTCTATGTGATGAGACAAATGATACCTTTTATCGACATTTAGTCCCAAATCGCACAATTCTTCTTTCTTTACCAGATTGTGACTACCAATCGTATATATACACTCTTTCGACATAAGTTTCTGCTCTACATGCCGTAAACATAGCACATTTGCTGACATTAAAATTAAGAAAGAGTTCTTACACACATAGGCACCCGTGGCTTGAGCGTTAGAGCTCTCGACTCATAATCGAGAGGCCCCAGGTTCAATCCCACGGTCGGTCGGACAAAATCGTAAATTTTCTTTCATTTGTGACTATGTAATACACATTACCATGTCCGTCCGAGCAGCGCGTATGCAGGCCCGGACTGGCCATATAAAGCGACTTGTGAAATCACAAGTGCGCTTTTTGGAATTTTATTCAATTTGCTATATTGGCGCCTCTGGAAGTTCGTTTTACTCACTACAAGCGCTTTTGCTACCATTTCACAAGAGCGCCTTTCAGTAGCCAGTCCGGACCTGTGCGTATTTGTGGATAGCCCGTTGCCAAATTGTAACGAATAAAAAAGCCAGTTATTCCTTTTAACTATTTTTCTGATCATAAATTCTGTTTAAGTCACTTTGAAGTCTCAAAGTGTCATCCAAATCGTAAATCTTCATTGAAGCTGTTGAATCATCGGCGAATAGCAACAGCATCGCATGAAGTACAACCTCAGTCACATCATTGATAAACATTAAAACAACATTGGTCCCAAATTGGGCTGAAATTCAGCCGTTTTAGCGATTTCCGTTTGTAAAAGGACCAAGACCAACGGTCAAAGTTAAAGAGTAATCACATTTCAATTTTATATTATCGAATTTCGATGGAATGGTCTAATGATATAGGGCTATCAAGTTTATCGCATTCGAAACTAAACGATTTGTTTACAGCAATCAAACATTAAGTTTGTTCGCATTTCTCATAAATTTTCCCAACACCTAATTAATACACCTAACTAATAACTTCTGATTATGATTCGTTTGTACAGTTTGAAAATATTATTCCACTCCAGCTCCGCCGTTGTTTTTGAATTTAAATACACGCAATTCTCGAATTTTCAAAATAAACTACTGGTTAATTACAATGCAAAAGATTTTTCATTTCTTAGGGAGTGGAACGATAGGAAGAAAGAAATTTCTTCAATTTATATTATGAAAAATAAATATTTAAAAAAATTTCCATAATTGCTGTTTTCTCATATATAAAATACGTTTTTTAATCATTCCTTTGTAATGTGTGGCCATGAGGGAAAATGACAAGAATTTCGACCCATAAGTGAAATATGCGGTGTACATTTTGTATTTTACATAATATTACCATAATGATTTTACATGTTTGACTGAGATTAAATATTTCTTTCATTTCAGTTTTTTTTCCTGCATATTTACATTTATATATTGTGTTGTAATATTTAGGTAAGTGTCCCATAAGAAAATACAAAAATTTCACCTCTTAAATGCATGTCGAAATTTTCGTACTTTTTTTTTGATCTATGCGACTATTACAATAAATTTTCATCGTTCTATGCTGACCTGGTATATTATAACACCAGAAAATGTATATAATACTAACAGGAGCCACAGGGGTTCCACAGAAATTTCAGTTGTAAAACTCCACTTTTGATACAAAAAAAAATGAGACAGGCGCTTTTCGAAATAATCAAGAAAAACCATGATTTTTCCGCCATTTCCGTCGACTTTGTATGTGATGCGGGAAAATCATGGAAATGAATCTCTTCCGATTCGGTTCCTACTGATTCCAAATCATTTATGTACAGAAAACAAACATATTTTTGTATTGGGAATCATTGGAAAGAGAGATAGATTTCGAAACAATTGCTGTTGAAGTTAGCGAGTTTCATGAGAAATCGCTAACCTCAGCAGCAATCACCAGCAGTAAGTCGAATACAATGAGCCAACCGGCGGATTAAATTAAACAACAAATTTGATCTTACTTTGCTATCTCTACTCAGTTACCCTGTGAGTTGAAACATACGTTGCTGTGACTCCTAACCCCAATCTAAGACTAAACAATTCGAACAATTAGCTGGTTCGGTTAATGCAATCACAACTTATCTAAACATTTTACCTCGACACTAACGAGTGCCCAGCCTTTTCCTCGATGGAGCTTATACGATCGATTCAGGCACACGACAATCTTAAGAGAAAACTTTACACCTGTCGCATGGATGCGAGAAATATTATAAACTTTTTACAACAACGAAATGATCTCCGGGCCCCCGTCACATACGTATGCTCAACACACTAATCTAAATTATCGCCTCGCGATCTTCCTTCTAGATGATACGAAATTATAGAAATTAAACTAAGCAAATTACGAAACGTTCGCCATTCGTTGCTTATTTGAATGAAAAAACGTCTCCTTTCGTCTTTTTGTCACTTCAGTTGCTTGGACCGATTGGTCCCATTGAACCGGTTAACTCTACGGTTGGATTGACGTTTGATTCTCTCGTTTGTTTGTGTGTTGCAGTATCTTTTCGGTATCCAAATTTGTGTTAAAAACAAAAGAAATTCTTTGTTTACGTTAAATCGAATTCACGCAGTAAGTGCGCCAAAGATATTCCGCTCGCGTATTGTTTATTACTTTTAGAAAATCGAACTTTGTAGTCAGTTCCGTCAGATAAAAACTTTCAACGAAAAAGCAAACACGGTGACTCTGAAACTGAGCTGGAACTTTCACTAATCATCAGTAGCAATAAAGTGAAACTTTTAAAACCAATGAGATTTTTCTTCAATAACTTCATAGGAGCTTAGTTCACACTGAGAATTGAGTCTAGCTATGGCCCTGCTTAGTATACTCAAGGTAAGTCGAATTTCGTGAAATTTCAACGAACAAACTAATTTTAAGAAATCGCGTGAGCTTTGGGCAGATCCATTTCACCATTAAATGTGGTGTGTCAGCCGATTATCTAGCTGGCAAGACCTCCTTAATCCAATCTGCATTCGTCCAATGAGTCCAACATTGACCACTGTTTCCACTGAATCGAAAGCTTTTTCGAAGTCTCTATATGAATAACGACACACGCAACATTAAAAGTTAAATTTTTATTTATTTATTTACAAAACATTTTCGTTTTTCCTATCTAATATAAATTGCATGATAATCATTATTAACTTCGGTCTACATTCGTTTTTCAAATGTTTAAAAATATATTACAATAAAAATACGAACATTTCTTGTTCGTTTGTTTTTCATTTATATTTTAACATGTGCGCCCTCAAATTCCTTTCTCCCATCCTAAATCCTCAAACAAAATATATTAAATTTTTCAACTAAATCTAAAAATTCTAACAACAAACAAAATTGATTTCTGCTTCTTTTGGATAGAAAAAAGGCAAATTCAATTTTCCTAAATTTCATGTTAAATTTTATAATTCTAGTATTGGTGTGCGTGTCTCTAGTTAAATAAGTAAACTTTTGATGATCGGGAGCTTTTTTCCTCACCACACTAAATTTGTTCGATAAACGAATCCTTCGAATGGTTACATTTTCCCTCTTTTCTTGTTACATGTAATTCCATATATCAAATTAACCAACACTCTGGATGTTGTAACGCGTTGAGTTCTTTATCGGATCACAATACATTTTGCCCAAAAAAAAGAATTGGTTAATTTGACATCGATTACGTTCTTGCTTCTTTTCTTTAACTTATTAAAGTTTTTTTTTTATTGAGCATTCGAATTACGAATAAATTTCCGTTGATCCAGTCACTGAACCAGAGAAATGATAACAGCGGATACGTTTCTGTGACGGCTCCATTATTATCATTCCACTGGATTGTAAATTTTAATTTAAACTTTTGTCATTTCCTCCGTATACTTCGTCTAGGAAACATGACAAATGATCCGAGTGATATCCGGAAAAACTAATTTTTAATTGAAATAGAGGGGGAAAACCTCATACCCTTGAACAAAAATTCACTTAAACTAAATTTAAAAAGAAAGAAAGAAAATTGTCAGTGCCAGAATGGCATGACCTGAACAATTATTTAGATTGGTGAGACCGCGCGTTCACTTATATTACACAAATCATCACAGTGGACGGAAGACAGTTAATAAGAATGTGGAACATGAAATCGAATGATGACTAATTCACCACCAAGACTACTATCCTCCTTTGACCGAAGGAAAACATCATTCCAATTTGCTTCTTGAAAGCTTCTTCAAATTGAAACTAATTTACGGTGTTCGATGCATGGATCGCGTTTCTCTTATACGTATTGAAAGAAAGATTCAACGAAACTTAAGACGGGTTAAGTCTCAAAGTACCGTAACCGCTGTAGACTAATTTCGACTAATTTAATATAGCTAGTGATGACAGGTCCGGTTTTAGTGTGAAGTTTTGTTGATCCGATGTGTAGGCTGAGGTCAGCAAACGCACACATGAGTATTCTTGAGTGCGTCGAAATTTGATGACAAAAGAACGGACTCAACAATCGGATCAATTGTAATGGTGTGTGTAATTTATGGATAAAGTACGGTCTCTTGATGAGTTTCTTTTTGTTCTGTTTTTTGCTCACTTTATTTCTCACTTTTTTCTCTGTAATAATTTAATCAAATAAATCAACAAAAATTAATTCTAAGAATTTTCTTTTGCTTTTATAAACTATGAACTTGTCGGCCTAATCTAAAATAGGAAAATCTTTTGATAGAAATCTTCGAATTTTATCTAAATAACTTAA
>JANTFA010144186.1:0-11867 GCA_026413405.1 Phytosciara flavipes | reverse complement strand
TAGTGGAAGTATAAAAACATAACTTTGGGGAAATTTATCTCCAATTTTACTGGTCTATCAATAGCGGAAGTGTTTGGAAAGAAAGCTATTGACGACCAAATTTTAACCGAAATGAAATTAGACTGAACATTGACAGAATCGGAAGTCAACAATCGGGCCAGATGTGAGAGCCTTTGAAAAGATTCTGTCGGGTGACTAGCCCAATCTTAAAACGGCGATAGGTAACGCCTCCTCTTAAGTTTGGTGAATCTGATGCAAAAATTGTGTCTTGAGAAAAAATTATTCGTCGACAAATGTTCAGCGATCCCATTGTTAACGTAAACAGCGAAAACAAATTTCGTAGCGTATTATCGAGCAACTATTACTCAATTCTTGCCAGTATGCATTTTAAAATTTTCTTTTACATAGCAGAAGAGGAGCAGAAGCGCCATTCAACAAGGTTAATATTCACTGCACATCTTCGCGCAATATAATACATCTATGAATAAAACATAGCTGCTTAGCGATTGGAAAAGAGATATTTTATGAACGTATAATATGCGAGGTGATACTAAAATAATATTTTCATTTTATTAGATAAGAAAATAATTCTCCCATTCAATTATTTGATCCGGCTGATAAATTTTATGGGTTAAGTTATGCGGTGTAGCAAAATTTTGAGACAGGAAATTAGAATCGGTACTCATTGAACAATGAGCTGAACCCTCGGGTCGGTCATTAAACTTTTTTTTTCATTTAATTTAGAAAACGAAATAATGTTTCTTGTATTCCCGCGGGTTTCTAGTTTGCGAAACTTTTGTAGGCTATGTGTAAAACCTACATTGTTCTTTCGAATAGAACACCGTTTTGAATATTCACTTGAAGTTGATACAAATTGTTCACAAAACTCGGCATGGAAAATCCAGTCTGTTCAGAGTAAAGTATCTCGAGACGAGACGATGTCAAACGTGATTTTATGTAACCGATTTTAAGTATTAAATTGCTGTCAGCATAGCATTTAGACTAATTCTATAACTTTAACAAGTGATGAAATAAGTCACTTTTGACCATGTTGGCAATTAAAAAGGATGATACTTTCAATGTTAGTTGTGTGTCAAGAACTACAATCACCTCAAAATAGTCAGCAAGAAATTCATGTTTTTGGTTGTATTTTAGTACACATAGTTCCACTTCTGTTTCACACATGCACTCTGTACACATTACGCGAGCTATCTGGTTATCTCACTCTACGCATACGCGTATGAGCAGCAAATCCGAATATAAATTAAATCATTTTAACGTAATGAAACAAGTGGAATATATGGGACTAAGAAAACAGCGAGTTGCATCAACATTGCTACGAATTTTGAGTATCAGAAATCGCTTGTCGATTGGAATTGTGTGCAGAAGATGTACGATGTATCTATTGTGAAAAATTCCGATTTATAGGCACATGTTGCAAGAATATCTATTTAGCGATTCACTAAACATTCGGCAATTAAATTACACATTTGCAGTGTCGCTTGAATCCCGATCAAATATATGCTCAACAAATTCTCTAGTTCCATAAATAGGAATATGGCTTCGCGTTAAATTCAAATGTGTTAATTGAGTGTAGAAACGAACCTGAATGCGAAAACAAAATGTACAGAATATGGCTTTTGATTTTGTGAATTCAAAATATTTTTCAAAGCAAGCAAATAAAATGGTCACCATAATTACTGTTGTGTAACATTATAGATGTGGTCCAGGTAGCTCAATCGGTAGAGCGTCGGACTCACAGCCAATGGTTCACGGATTCGACTTCCGGCAGAGACATTGTCCATACGGTTTTTCCTAATCATGAGGTTGATTAGTCTTGGCTGTAAAGCTTCATGCTCGTTGAGCTCTATCGACCGCAAGGTTTTAAAATATTAGAAATAATACTTTGACAGAAAAGTTAACAATTGGAAATGAATAACTCCATCTATCGAGAACAACAAGAATCAGTACATTCGAAATAAGCGGGAAGACTTGAATATCACCAGCCGTACAATGGGCCCAACCGTGGCATTCGTACGAATCTTACTCCGGTAAGATGGCTGGACTTAATAAAGAAAAGAAACATTATAGTTATGACTGCCATAATAAACTACATGTCGGCACGAACGTCGCGTCCTTATGCAAATTCTCGAAATAATTTTATCGCACAAACAGGTTTCGTAATTTCTCATTTATCCTTTTGGACTGAGAATTTGGTTATGTTCATCGAAATATTGCTCTTAAAGCAGCACCAGTAATTCCTGCCTGTTGTAATTTTTCATTAGACTTAAAAAAGAGTTTTAATTTCCACCGCTTAAATCCAGCATGTAAAAATGTTTGAACTCGGACACGCCAAAATGTATGAAGAAAATTTAAAAAATATTTGGTCCCATGTAGAGCGTGCGTAATTTGTGAATGGCCCATTAAGAGTTAAAATGAAGGTATGAGCTCAGATATCTAGAGTATAGCTCGGAACTGGTCAGATTTCAAGTCAGATTTCGGAAACAGACCTGAATCTGTCGTTACTTGAATTAAGAAAAAATTACGAAAAAAAACTTGACATGACCCAACGGTTAAATTTGGCTGTAAAATAGATGAACACTTTTTAAGAAGTCAGGTTAACATGACAATCTGTCAGGTCATTCTATTTTAAACCAATGGAGACCCTTCCCCCCACCACTAAGCTCGACCAAGTGTTTTATTTGTAATCCCGAAAATGTAATTTAATTCGAATCAATAAATGATTATTAGAGACTGTTAAACCATTCAACTTCACATCACTATAGTTCGGGTTAAGTCACGTCAACTTCGGTCAGATACTTTTACTTCTGGTGTAAGATGTATTGGTTCAGGTTTGATATGTTGTTGATATGGCCTGTTTCGAACTTTTATCAATAGATGCATGTCTCAATCTGAGTTCACATCGGAATCATAATTTTATTGACTGAAAGTCAAAATGACTAGAAAATCAAGAAACACTAGTCGTAGGCAAAAATAAAGCGAGCAAGAAGAAGCAGAAGAAGAAGTAAAGCTCTCTTTTAGGATACAACTGAAACGCATCTTGGTATAATACATATCTTCAGGCCCGGGCTAATACGGCTTATCACGATACTGCCTTTGTGTTTTCTTCTTAATTTGAATGACGCTCTTTCAGAAGTCCCTATTACAACTAAAAGCACATATCAGGCACGACACGTATTTAGTATCAGCCTGTCTTTAGCCTTCAAAGGAGTGAGCAAGTATCTTAATCATTTACGATTTTGACACAATATACGCCGTTTTCGATCAATTCAGTACAGCGATAATAGTCCTGGATACGTTCACATTGCAAGTTTAACAAAGCGACAGATAAAGCGTCATTCGCGATTATTGACAACCATTTCTATGAATAAACATCGAAATAATAACCAGCTCAACTGGGTTCATGGCGACCATGAGATTCTGTGAGATTTAACCGTCCGTTATTTATAGAATAGTTGTGATCTAAGTTAGTAACTGAATTTGATTTTAATTGCTAACATGTACTGTCAACAAAAAATGTATGGTAATAACTGTACTCATTCACGTAACATTAAAAAGCCTAGTGCTGAATGCTGCCTGCCTTATATTTTATTCACCTCAAAAACTGCAACCCTCGTCAACTTGCATATTCACTTTTTTTGTGTCTCCGATGCCTGCAGCAATTATTCGTCACACATGTGTGCTGTGCACAAATAGAGCAATGTTTTAAATTAAAAACTTTTGCCTGGACACACAAACAATGTACAATAACATATGTAGCGATGAAATTTCGTAGCTACGAAAACGTGGAAAATGAAATTAAAATGATATGCTAATCATCTTTCATTGTGTACACATTACTTTGCCATTTTTTGTTTTCTGGAACAGTATGTAAAAGAAGTGGAGATGAAAAAATAATCTTTTAGGATTTACTCACATTCGTTCAGAACGAATCGTTCTGGCCGGTCCGCTGTAGTTTTAAAGTTTTTTGTTTTCATGATATAATTCGATTTAATACGCTTACGTTGACAAACAATTACAATAACGGTTGAATTGCACTTGACACACCTTTTTCGTTGTGTAAGTGTGGAGTTTTGAACAACATTCGGGTACGAAGTACGAGGGTCTAATGCCTGCACTATTACGTTTGTAACACGTCGATTTCGAATCCCTGAGTGAGGGCACACCTTCAGTGGCAAACAAAGTTCAGTCTCTCGCGTCGGTCTTTCAGTCTGTTTGTCATCACGATAACTTGAGTAAAACGAAACCAATCTAGATTCACAAATGCTAGTTTAAATTCGAAGATGAGCAAAATCGGTCGAGCCGATCAAGAGATATGGTCGAAGTAGTGCTATTTTCGAGGCCGAGTTGAGCTTTCACGCGAACAAGACCACCAGAAAGAGAATTATTATCTGAGATTTTTAACGTTACGAATTGGTAACGGACAATTAGAATATCATATGAGTGAATGTGTACATTGAAAACGGCCACCTGTTCGCACAAAGTTCACATGACTACACCAATCCATGAAAAAAATGTTTGTCAAAACCATATCTCGGGTTCGGAAGTTGTAGCCCATAGAGTGAGCTTTAATTAAGCTACTCGGTCGTACAGTGAAGGTAGAGCTTTTTGTCGATATTTCGAGAAAATTTCATCCGACTTTCGTAAACTGTTTTTTTTATTGAAAGGTAGTGACGCCCGTAAAGCTGTAGAACTGTTTTCGGTGACTACCTTATGTTTTCTAGATCCATTCACTACATTATATTTTAACGGATGAACTATCAATTCCCTCGTCCCTCGTCATGTAGTTCAAATGCATCTATTCAACAAAAGCACCGATGGATGTCAGTGAAAATATTACCAAGTTTTTTAGGAAATCATTCAAGTCCGCGACTAAAATGCAAAATTAGTCGAATGGAAAGGAATCTAAGCTCGCAAGTCTTTCATGGCAACCGTTAACTTTATTGAAAAAAAATTCGAGTAGATCGGTTACCAGGGCTCGATGTTTACATCATTATTTGATGTTTTTGCGTGTGAAGGCCAATTTTCCAATGCTTCTTCTTGCAAATAAGCAAAAACCGTTTTTAAATAGAAATTGAGATTTCTTAGAAGAGAAATTTCCATTTTTGTATGCTTCCGGAAGAGTTTTACTTCCACCAAAAAAAAAACCAACACACAGTGAAAGTATACACAGCGCGAACAATATAATATTATAACAAAACATCCGACCCTCCACTGACCGGTTAATTAAAACGAAAGCTTTATGAAATAGAAAACAGCAAGTCAAAACGATAGACAATGAAGCTGAGACAATGAAGTTAACTCCAATTGTCCTTTATGTGTATACTCCATAGAATTTTTTAATAAATCGCATGGAAGCTATAATATTCCTTTGGACAACAAACGTAGAAACAATTATTTATGAACAGAGTTTGGCGTATTGAGTTTTTTTTCTGTTGTTTATCGTCAAATGAATAATTGATACGGCCCGTTCATGACGTTTAATTAGTGCTATTGCTATTGCTTTGACAGGAAAAATTTGACACATCGCTGATAAGTAGTATGAGTATAAGTAATCGAGAATTGATTTCTATGTGTAATATCGTATTTTAACGAGGGGAAAGCAATGACACACATGAAAAATATTTAGAATATCAAATCACTTTGTCCACTCACATTAGATAATAATAATTTATGCAATCGAGTGATAAATGTTTTTTAGGCATCACTACATTTGCATGATACATGCGTCGAAACGGTTAATTTATTGGCGTCGGCTTCGCCTCATCAACGTAAAACTTCATGCACTAATAACATTGCTCACATTGTCATCCAAAACAATCGAATGGCTAGTTCATACCCTGTATTAAATCAATACAGTTCATGCGCACGAGGCATTGGAAACATATTCCACAGAATAATCAATCAATTTTGATCGAAGAACGTCTTAGATGCCTTGTGTATTTTCAGCATCGTGGGAAACTCTGAAAATTGCTCGAGCGAATCTCATAGCCTGGCTATCCCTCACTCAGCGCAGTGTTTCCATCTGCAAATTTTTATTCCGGAACTACTATATCCCTCGCCTTTTCCACAAGCGGAACTTCTTGCGGCTCTAAAAGGAGCACAAGAAGGTTCGCCTATAGGGACACAAGGTGAAGACGTCCTGATTTGTCTCG
Source organism: Phytosciara flavipes (assembly GCA_026413405.1). Classification (NCBI taxonomy): domain Eukaryota; kingdom Metazoa; phylum Arthropoda; class Insecta; order Diptera; family Sciaridae; genus Phytosciara; species Phytosciara flavipes. Next base: position 5,691 of record JANTFA010144186.1, on the reverse strand, counting down.
ATAACATAGGGATGATTAAGGCGCTTAAGTCGCCTGTCACGACCACGGGACTCTGTGGGCTGAATCGGCACCTACATAAGTTGAGGCTCTCGGATACTCCGATCTGGAGTGTGATCTGGAAGAAGAAACGGGGATGCACCTGATGTGTAACTGTCCAAAGTTGCTCCAACCAAGACACAAGATGCTTGGAGATTATGAAGTGGTTCCTTCAACGGTTGCTGCAGCGGGACCTGACTCTCTGGAAAGGTTCTTAGCAGCGACTGGAAGGCTGCCATGATTTACATGATGACCGGGACAGAAACAAAGGATCAACAGATCTGTGTTTCAAGACCACGAAAGTGGTCATCCCAAACTGATACATCTAAAAAGTATCCCTCGCCTTCGGCTCGAGATACAAGACTGTCGACTATTTCGGACATAAACTGGATATGAAAAACACTTTCGGTCCTCATCTGAAATCTGCAGCCGAGAAAGGCACCAGATGTTTCAGAAGTCTTTATCCTCTACTGAGTAAGAAGTCAAAGCTTTCTCTAAAAATTAAACACATTCTGTACGATGGTTCGTCTAGTTATGACATACGGCTGTCATCAATAATATTAGACTGATCAATTACACAGAGATACCAGCTACGACAAGATCTTGGAATTCATACGGAAGTCCTCAATTAAATTTGAGGGTTATTGAGCTGTTTGAGATTTCGAATTGATCAGAGATTTGGTCGGAACATAGCTATATTCGTTGGTGCGACAAGTCATCGTAATGTGGTGAATTTAGTCGTAAGTCTAGCTTTAGTTTTTCTATTTTTATATAACGTTCGAATGGAGGTTTTGGAACTTTTCCTCCAATCACAGTGATGCACTCTCGGCTATTGTTTTTCATTCATACGAAAATTTTTGATCATTCGCTGTAAAGTCTTACGAGAGGAAGGCTGATTTTCGAAATTGTAATTTTTCAGCGCTGTAAAAAATGTATCTATCCAATAAAGAAAACTTGAAAAGCTCGAGATACAAACTTCCCCTTCGAAGATAACCAAATTATCTCATAGACGCGCAATGAACTATTATCTGCCTAGAACGATATTCTCGACACATCAAATAGCTTATATGCACCTCTATCCTAAATGTTCATTTTTTGTCGATATGGACTATGTACTAGAGAATCTTCCATACATTAACGCTCTTTGTGGAAAATGAAGCTGCAATGCGTCGAGCTCTTCAAATGTAAGGACAACTTTTAATGTTTACTTGTTTCACTTCCGAGGATGTAGTATGTGTAACATGACGATGATATTGTTGTCTGAATGTATGAAAAGCAACAGTTCCATTGTTACATAAAGTGGTCAAATTTAATTTTTCTGTGGCTCATAATGTACATCTCTTCCGATTGAACATAAATCAATTCCCGAATTCAATATCGCTCGGTATTGTATCACAAATCTAGCGTGTCACTTGCACATTTTGCCAGAAATTTGTGTTCTTATCACAGCACGGCCTTATTTCATTGAAAAGTATACTACGATTCGAATATCACAGAAACAAAACTCACAATCCATGTAATGATTATGTCAGACGAGTCGTCGTACTACTAGTAAACATCTTTCAGCAGCCGGTTTATGTTTGCGTAAGACTGTCCAACGCACTCATTTTATCAGAACTGAAAGTGAAGCATGGCTGGATGAATGACTAATGGACAAGGCAGAGTTGTTTTTCTCTTCTGACAAGAGAAATTCACTTTTCTGTAAATTCATTTCGACTGTCACTTGGCTTTATAGATGACTTGCTTTTCAGCTAGCTTTTTTTCACATTCCTTCTTTGTTTAGTAATCTCAGGTATACATCAATCAACAGTTTGTTTCAGATGGCAAATGTGCAGTCAGTTTTCAAATTGCAACGTAACAAAATCACCATCTATTATATATGATGTAAGTACGTGAACGATCCCTTGAAATTGAAATCTGATTGGAGAGTTCGGTTTCAATACGTAGACCTGCCTGTGTGTGAAACAACAAATATTGAACTTAAGCGGCTACGGATTCAACTGTAATTATTATTTTTGAACGTTGGTGGTACGTGATAATGTACTTTTTTACTGTAGCTAGAATTTTTTTTTCTTCCTTCATAGTTCCACTACATATTTTTCTTAGCAAGGTAAAGTCACATCCTTATATGTCTTGCATGGCTATATCTATATTATGCAACATCAGTGGTATGGTTATACGTGTGTAATATAATGTAAATGTCTGATACCCAACACTGATATGTAACATTGAGCTGACTAAATATTTGTATTCAGGTTTTGACTTCATAGGGAGTAATATCATTGAATGGAATTCAATTCCCCTTAATGTCTTCTTTCATATCATCATTTAGAACAAATAAAAAGGTAATTTTGTCAATATTAAATGTATAAGTGAATGGGTTTATTTTGGTAATTACACCTTTGATATTTCGCATAAAATAATTTTTTATGTGAAAATGCCGTTAGAGTATCGTTTTATGTTTGGATGGAAAGATAGCAAATTGATAATGCCAAGGGAGATGGTCATACAGAAGAAAAAAAAAATTGCTGGGTAATATCCTTAATATTATTACCATGCCTTTTCTTTGCTGGAGAATGTCACTTCACATAATGATACACTTTTGTATATTGTTGTCAATGTACTCGGATGGGTTGATTTTTTTTGTGGACAACACTGGACATGGGTCAGAAAACTATCGTAGCATTCCAGCAGTGCGACAGGAGATCATTTGCAAAATGATGTGTTTACTAGGAGAACAGAGAACACTAATATTTTCGATTTTGGCAGAAAATTTTTTGAACTTTAAAATCTAGAGAGAACTCGTTTACGATTATTGTGTGACTTCGTCTTTTAACTTAACAGTAGTATTAGAGGTCATTCAAGGGAAGAGGTCTGGCAAAAGCGTACGTTTCATAGATTTTTGAAATTTTCTCCAAGCGTTTTGGTGTGGAAGGGAGAGGGGGATCTCAAATTCGTAATTTTGAGCGTGTGTAATTTGAGCATGACTCCTTATGATTAAGTGTAAGTGCTTATAATATGCTTGTAATATATCCGTGAACACGTACTATACTTTAATTAATGAGGTCAGAGCCACATAGAACTTACAAAAAAATATAAAATATTCAACACATAAATATCCCATGTACCCCTCCTTCCTGTACGCAAAAATAGATGGGATAAACATCCAAAAATTATCGACGCACACTATTTCGAATGACTCTCACGATTGTGTGAATAGACTGTTTATTAAGTTGAGTAAAAATACTAGATGACCCAAGGGGACTTTCTCAGCTGTTGAATATGAAAATGTTGCGAATGTGAAAGCGTCTTTCATCGTTTTATGTTACAGCTGTCAAAGCACCCTCTGGTCATCTAGTATTTTTGCCCAAATTAAAGAGTCTATGGGACCGTGACAACTGAACCGAACGGGCACAAACCATGGACAATGCAATTCGACTATGCATAAGTGGAATTCATCAATAGAACTGTGACTGTGGACACCGAAAACAGACAATGTCCCATATAGTAAATGACTGTGATACATCAGGTATCTGACAGTGGAATTAGTTGGTTAAATGATCTTTAAATCGAACTGTGAACATTTTGTGTGAATAACGAACGGAGGTCATAGAGCTGTAAAAATTATGATTTTTGTTTCTGAATTTTTTCCTAAAATTTTTCATGCTTATTTGTTTGTTCTTACTGTGGGCGAGATAGTAGATCTTAGAACTAAATGATTTGTGTGAAAACTGTTTTGTAAAACTAAACCACTTGGACTTGGACCACTTGGAGTAGCCCGAGTATAAAGAAAAATCTCGAAGTGTACTCTGAGACGTGAGACTACGTATTTCGACAGTGCGATTTTTATTTGTATTTGGGAACTTTTAAAAATGCGGTTCAGCTACGACTGTGAATTAGGGATGTTTCAGATAAATAACCTCCATGGAAGTTATTTAGTTTCAGAGAATACAGAATATTCGAATGGCAGAACACTTAGTGGAATGGAAGATGCAGAATAACTTCCAGTGATCGCTTTCATAAGCTTTCGTTTGTATAAAGTCAATTTTCTATTGCTCAAAAACGAACAGGTAATTTTTTGCCGAGTTTTTGAAGTGCAAATGTTTAGCCACACTGATTTCTATGCAAATGGTAAACGGTAAAATAACGTCCATACAAATAGCACACACGGGAAAGATGATACTGGAGGCTATTTAGCAAACAGCTCGTGTTATGATGTGCATTGTGCATAGCTTTTCTACAAATCGAAGTTCGAGGAGTCAGCAATGTTGAATTTGGCAACATTCAAACAATGATGCATAGTTATCAGAATTCGCCACATCCAATGATTCAACGGAACTTTGTAACACGCGGCTGGAACCTCAACTTAAGGATCGAAAGAATTACAATATTTAACTGACAGAAATTTGTCATAAAAGCTTTCAGTTTATCTATCTATCTATTTTTCTTACTTCCTGTCATTTCGCCATAGTTTCGTATTCAAATTTGAAAGAAAAGACAATTTGTATAACATTAAACGAAACTTCTCATCACAGGGTCAATAGTACAGTTGAAAAATAGTAGAACAAAAGGAGGAAACCCAATTGGACAGTCTTAGCGAAAATTCTTTATGATGTCGTCGCGCAAAAAAAGTTTTACGATCAGTTTCAACAATTTTGAAAACAAAAGTTCAACATACTTAATATTAAGTTTTTTTTTTAATCAAAATTTGTTATTAAATTCTCGACTAGCTGAAAAACAGACATCAAAAGTGTAGTAGAGGTTATAAAATTTTCATAATTAAATTGTTTAAATATTGAATTTTATGATGTTATTGTTCTGTTTGCATAACTTACAAATTCTACACTTTTCGCATCGCAAACGATTTTTTTTTGCTATCTGAATAACCATAAAAGATGATGTCAAAAAGGAATAGCTTAGGTAATCGGTGAAATAAAAAAGAAAATGCTTCTCTACGAAAGGCAGATGTACTTTTGAACTTTAGTTAAACGGCAAATCTGTAAAGGATTTAGGGCAAAAATATTAATAAAGAATTAGTTTGCTGACAAGCAATGAAATTACGTTGAATCTTGTTTCTACAATATGGCTCTCGCTTGATTCAGACACTTATCGGAAAAATAAATTGCTTTGGATGAAGGGATAGTGGAATAAGGGAAATAAGAAACAGTTTGGCTCAGGCTCAGGTACTGGCCTTCCACCAAGTGATGGCCAATTCTGTATCAATTCATTCAATGTTCAGTATGAAATTAACAGTCCTTAGCTTACCCAAGCTTCATATTCTGGGGAGCTTTAGGGTGCTCGTGCCCTCAACAAACCGTTATGTAATATTCCAATGGTATAAAATTTTGGTTTAACCTGGAAACTTATTTTAATCCAGGGGCGGTACCACCTAATATGTGATAACCAAAAAGACATGAATGTGTGAACCGTGTGACATGAATGACGCGACCCATTCACATTGGATTCTTAGTACAAATATTTGAGTCTAGCTTTAGGTGGAGATATAATTAGCACCTGAGGTCTCAATATTTCATCTGGATAATAATTCTGCCGCACGTGAACTGAACGGTGAGCGGCCTACACACAACAGTGTTCCGAAATACTTGGGAATTCCGCTTGATCGGTCTCTGACATATAAACCAGCGTTGGAAGAAA
>JANTFA010144175.1:0-11867 GCA_026413405.1 Phytosciara flavipes | reverse complement strand
AAATTCGAATTTGAGAGATATGAAAGCTTGAAGCAGGCCCGAACACAGACCCGAAAAACAGGCCCGCACACCTCTAAGGTATGGCCAAAAACTTAGTTTTGTTAGGTAGCCAGAAAAGAAAATTCGGCCACGTTGAAGGCTGTATCCACAGAAATTATTGTTCTGACACAAAACCATTACGACGAATTAAGTTCAGATTCGGTGAAAATATGTATGAGTTTCATCAAATAAGTCCCATTCCGTAAAGTATCACAGCGTAGCTTTAAAGCGATATCAACCATGTCTTGATAATCGTTAGACTACTTTCTTAATAGCCCTTTCAAATGATTGCGATGAATTTTTAATTTTCTTCAGCTACTCGGAAGCAAAATCTGATTTTTTTTAATACACAAAAACGTACTGATTGGACTGATAATAAAATAGAACAAAAATTCTGATAAGAACAAGAGATGAATCGAATAACGTGCGAATGTATATATACACATTGTTGATTTTAGAACATGAATCTGAAATGAGAATTGCTTAATGTCGTCTTGGCGGTGTAGGCTAAACAGCCTCCATACACTTTTCAACACTCACAGGGTATTGAAAAGTGTATGGAGGCTGTTAAGTGTAGGCGACTAGTGTGTTGGGCTCATAACTCAATGATCGCTGGTTCGAATCCACCACCGGACAAATAGAGCAATTTTTCATTTGAGAATTATTCATCGACTCATTTCACCTAAAAAATTACATGAAACATTCTGAACGACACTCTTTGGTTACTTAGTGCCAAACCGATCGAGTTAATGGAGAAAAATTCTTCTACAGTTTACACTGCAAAGAAAACTTAACCCATTCTGAAAGCGATTAAAAACCTCCTAAAACCCTCCTTAAATAAAGCTACAGTTGAAAGTGGTAAGTCGTATTCCAAGAGGTGCTCGTAACTCGGTGGCATCTAAAATAACTGCCGTAATCAAAAAATGCGTCGAGGCCAATTCGCTCGATTCTCGGCAGGAGTTGTCTTTTTCACTTACAACGTCCTTCACGTAAAGGATAAAAAAGGCGAGAACAAAAAGAAGAGGTCACTGACGAGTGAGATAGAGAAAAACACATTGAAACCATCAAACTTGTTACCTCAAATTAATTCAGAACATTGCAAAGGATTCTGCATCACCTGACCATGAAAATAAGCTATCACAGCACAAAATTGGTCAACAATTTTTACAAAAATGTTTGAAATAGGTTCGAAAAAATCTAAAAAAGTGAACCTCGGCGAACTTTGAGGCTGTGTCAACGGCGTAAATTTTTTTTTCAACATAATTCCACTTATAACGTTTGTAAAAGAGCTAGGAGAGAATATTAAAAATAAGGAACGATCAAAGAATCATTAACGGTAAGCCCTACAACGGCAGGTATGGCGATGATAGAGAAAAGTCTAAAATTTTCAGAAAATGGGTTAGTGCAAGCTTATATTTGACTTAAAAAAAATTTCTCTGCGGATTTTGAGATCACAGGGGATAAGTAAGCTTTTGTATCCGGTGTCGGGGTCGCCCTCGAATAAAATAAAAGGTCAAAATCGATGCACCCTAATACCGTAGAACAATTTTTTGCTTAGAATTATGTTAGCCTTCGATGAAAAATAAAAAAATGCTCGAATGAAGCAATTTTTTTCATTATTTGCTGAATATTTTTCAAAATGTATGGGAAAAACTTAATTTTGCCAACTATTTGAAAAATTTACGGACGAAATGGTATTATGCCGGAACAAAAAATCTTTGTTTTGTAGTTTTCAGACATGAGATTGAGATTGCATGAACTTTTTTATTTAAACTTGGTTCAAGCGTCTCGTGAATCGTCTAAAGTTTTAAAATTTAGCTACTATTTGATAAAAGTCTAACATGTGACATAAAACATTCCATAATCTCTTGATGAAATAGTTGAACGAACATGCGTCATAAAAGTTAATCTACTCAAATATTTTAGTTTCCAAAAAATTACTCAATCGGGAAATATCAATTAACAAGCCGTTTAATCGCATATCAATTAATTGATTGTTAAGTCCATATTTAGTGGATAATTGTCTAGAAGTAAATGTGTTCCTGCTTATGGAAATTTATTCCATATGACCAAATGGATTGGTCAACAACACATTTAATTTTATTGCCTTAACCTTGACAGTGGTGGTAATTTCTATATAGCAAAGTCATTCGCATTGAATTAATTGCGCCCATTACACCCGTCCATCATACATATTTTCTTCGTATTTTAGCTAATTTTTCTCCAGTGACTCGACGAAATAAATTATGAACAAACATGGAACATTCGATCGAATATGTTAATTTTCATTCTTTCAATGAAGAGTTTACCTGGAATTCCAGTAAACTACCACAAAAAAAACGCACCACCATTCCATAAACCGATTAATTATGCTTGACGCTTTAACGTTTATTGCACATGAGAACGCTAAATCAATGAACTTTCATTACGATGATTAACAAAGGAAAATCTTGTATACCAATACGTTTCTTTGAAAAACTTTGATTATGCACACCTACTTCTTCATGTTAAATTGCTATTGACGAAATTGAATAGCAAAATTTCGAAGAAAACTGTTGATTAATTCGATACTATGGGGGGTCAAAATGCAAAATTGTCAAAATGTTTGGGGCGCGTTGCGGAAAACGAATCATTTTTTATCACTGATCAACGTTTTCTATTTGCAAAATTCGATCCGAGTCGATAAGCAACGTTGAACAACTTTACAAAAGTTCAGCGCATTTTTAGAAGATGAGGAGTGGTGTTAGGGCAAGTTTGGTTTATTCTCATCATCATGATCCCAAGAAATCGATTTTTTAGTCTATACAAGTATCCGAGCTTGTTACCGCTTGTAGGGCCTTGTAGACGGGAATCGTCACTGCTGAATTTGAGTGACCTAGGCCGCATCGAAATTAGCACAAAGTAAGTAGTTATATGTCTTATTCGACGTCTTTTGGGTTGGTCTTTGACGTTGAGAAGTTTCCCTTGGATTTATTGTCGATTTGGTGAAGATACAGAGTAAAAAAGTGGAAAAATTTCCAATTTCAAATCCAACACCAAAGTGGCTATTTTACCAATTTTACCTCTAATTTTCTTTTATATTTTTTGAAATATGTAAACCTAAGCGCTTCAAAGAAACTTAGAGGTAAAATACCCACTTTGGTGTTGGACTTGAAAAAATTTCCAGAATTTCGTTGTAGGAAATTTTTGATGTTACTTCGAGGTCAAAAATGACAACTGGAACCATAAATTAAGGCGAGTATATGGTACCATTGGAAAGGTTTGAACCTAAGCTTCACAGAAAAAATGATTTTGTGACAAAAAAAGAGTCTTTGACACGTATAACATGAAGAGAAAGTTCACGGGGAGTGCCGAATTAAATAGAATTCTTCGCTGTTTTACTCCAAAGCTTCACCAAATCGACATGAATCCAACCCAAAATACGTTGAATAAGACATATAACTGCTTACTTTGTGCTAATTTCGATGCGGCGTAGGCGTAGGTCAGTCAAATTCAGCAGTGACGATTCCCGTCTACAAGGGCCCACAGGCGGTAACAAGCTCGGATACATGTATAGACTAAAAAATCGATTTCTTGGGATCATGATGATGGGAGAAAACCAAAGTTGTTCTAACACTACTCCTCATCTTCTAACAATGCGGTGAACTTTTGTAAAGTTGTTCAACGTTGCTTATTTTCATCGATTTTCGCGTTTTTTGACAGAAATCGTCGTTGAGCGACCCCTAAATCGGCTCGGATCGAATTTTGCAAATAGAAAACGTTGATCAGTGATACAAAATGATTCGTTTTCCGCAACGCGCCCCAAACATTTTGACAATTTAGTTTTCCCATACGATTTTGACCCCCCCCCTATTCGATACCTTAGTGCGTGACATACTAACCTTACGACCACATTTATGTTATCTTCTGGTGTTGATGGAGCACTGTCGCTGGATCTTGTTGCTATTGTCTCGGCGTAATCGAATTCAGATTTGCTAGAATTTAAGAACGATTGTTATGAAAATGATTTTGTTTCCGTCAATATCTAAGATTTACTACTTCTAATGGTTTGGTAGTCTGTGTAATTGAAACTCACTAAGCTCTTTCCCCGTACGAAAGACAGAAGGCTATTAGGTTTCACATGCCTTTTGTAACAATAGGAAGCAATAAATAAACAATAAAAACAATTACCGCCCGTCACGTCAATAACTTGAGTAAATCAAACCCGATATGTATTCCCAGAAAGGTAGTCAAAAATGCAGGGTCAAAAATAATTTGAAATCGGGTCACTGGATCGTGAGCTGGATGCCTTAGAGTGAGGTTAAGTATGGCTCTGAGTGTTTTTTGCACATAAATTGAGTAAATCTTATTTGAATTCCGTGAATTTTGTTTCATTTGAAAGGTATTTCCAATATCGATGCGAGAAATGGAGTCAATTGGCCGTGAGCTGGGGCCATTGAAGTGTTTAATAAGAAGGTGCTTTTATGGAAATGCAAATGGGGTTCGAATAGATTACGATTATATAGAATAGAATAGCTTTTATTTCATTTGAAAAGTAAATGGATTCCGAACTGTATCTTGGTTTAACAGTGATAACGCCTCTCGATTGTCTCTTTAGCACCAATAAGAGTTGTTACTTTTCATACATAAAACACTCCTTCTCGCTCCTGGAAAGAAGACGAAAATTTGGAATAGAGTTTGTTGTTTGCTTTGAAGCTAATTAGTCGGGCCTCAAGGGAAAATGCTACATTTTATGCCATCAAAATGTTTTCCACACAACATAATTCAAATGTGTCTACATCCAAAGACCTGTAACCTACTACAGTATAGTGGTATCTGGCCATGCAACTGCGCTTAACTATTAAATCATTGATAATTGGACATGGCCTGGCCAGCGATATTTTCAGTACATAAATTCGATAAAGCACACAATTAATGGAATTATGTTATGAATGTGTAATTCAGCGTACGAAAAAAATTATCATTCTCGTTTATCCATCACATGTATGGACATGGAATGGACAACGTTGGACTACATTTCGATGTATACTAACGAAAATGTGCAAGCTCACTCAATAACCAACAATAGCATTAAAGTATGTTCTGCATTTTCGACCATTTAATGTAGTTTAGACACGAACAATTTAGCACGTCATTTTGTAAAACAACATTTTTTGAAGGCATGGGATGGTGACAAGGGCTTGTATTTACGATGTTCCGATTCCGACGAAATTTCCACATTATATTTTGAATATTTTTTGTTGCTATTGCAATTTCAAGGTTGAATCGATATAATAGTGTTCGGGAATGTATTGGGACAAGACACTATTTTGCAGTGGAGAATATGAGTCATATGGGGTGGTTTGTAGTTCTATTTAAATCAAGCTCAAAATTATTGAAAAAGCTTATTGTGAATCAGACGGCTACCGAAACTCGTCATTTGGAGGGTTACAACCTAGCTCTTTTTGCATCATAGTGAGAATTATGAAAATTGTGTGTCTTTAAACTTAGTCACTCTCTTCATAAAGTTACGTTGATATGTGGGTTCTCACAATTTCACTGTGACTGTACACAGGATCTGTACGAGTTTGAGTTTTACTTTGTAAGGTTTCCCGGTACTTTTGGAAGTAGTGGAAAGCTCCACGAAATATTTAACCATTTTCACCGTAAACTTCTGTTCATAAATGTCATTGGATGAAGACGTGGCAGCTCTCCATCAACCTCATAAAGTTTATTTACAAAGTTAATAGGGAAACAAACAATTTAAGCGATTCATAGCCGGAAAACCAAACTTACTCGTTTCCTCTGGACGATCCTCTCGACTTTATTGAGCCATTCATTTTTGATGGACTGAGGCTACGCAACCCATTCATGCTTCTCGATCTTGTTGGTGGCTTTTGCCCGGGAGAGCTTGGTGATCGACGGTTTCGATTCATTTTATTGGAAGATTTGTCCGTAATTTTATTAAGACTAGATTGACTCAATGATCTAACCACCATTGTCTTAGCACTGACCAACGGTTTTAATGGCACTACTTTGTCTTTTAGTCATCACTTTCAACATATCACTTCCTTTTTGTATTCAATTTCATTCACCTCAGTTGTCAAGCTATTGATTTTCGTATTTAGTTTTATTGTACTGAGCTACAAGTGGTGAAAGTATTAGTAAATTTTCAGGTGCTATACGTTCTGGTGTGAAACTCACACATTACAAACATTGATTGATTAACAAAAACATATGCCGCCGTTCCTACTAATATGTGCTGTAATTATCCTCGCACTTGACGATTTGTGATCCAATAATTCAATTCATAAAGTTAATGAACTTCATTGCACACATGTATTTATTACACTACGCACCCGTCATTTCTATCACTTTCCCTCATTCAATACTTTGTTTGCATATAAACAACAGCGCATAATAATATGCACGAGAACGGATTGGATTTAACCAACGAACGTTCCGAATGTTTATTAATAAATCTACGATGGAAATGAAGGGACAATTATATCCTAGAAACGCAACCAAGGTAAAACAGAACATTAAAAAAAGGGTCATTAACCATTAACCAGCCACGGTTTGTGTTATTTACCCATAATGTAGTTGCAGTCATTAGAATGGAAACAACACTACTAGGACATAATTTCTGGCGCTGTGTAGTTGAAAAAACACGAGTGATTCGTTACGAGTGCTGTATTCAATATAGCTTCTTTGTCAAAATGGGATCCTATCTTGGAACGAAACTACAACATTGTATATTTGAGTGTTTTCATTTCTTTGTCATGCTCTTCCTATTCCTGATTTCTTTGAAAATGTGAATGAATGATAGGAAATTTCAGATAGTCCTAGCAACGTTGTACCAGTGAACCGTTGAGGATCTTAACGGAATACTGATGTCGTGGCGATAATGTCGAGGTAACTTTCTGGTATCTGCATCTATTGAAAATGATGTCCTTAATAAGCGATTGACTCGTCATATGTTGTATCTTGTTAAATATGAAGTAAAAGACTTCAAATCGAACAAAAAAATTATTTTAAACAAGAGAAGTACCACATTTGCCGAAAAAAATTACAATACGCCTGCCGTCTCTGAAATATTAAGTGGAATATTTGACCTAGTGCTTGATTCTCGCCAAACTGATCAATTGATAAACTTTTTAAAAGAACGCTAACTAACTTTTTTCAAACTGCGCAGCCTTTTTTTGTAAATTTTGTTGAATAAACTATTCCTATATTCAAGTTGAATTCAACTGATAATAATTTCATCATAGTGGCTATAGATAAAAAGTTACAGGCCGAACTGGATCTGGCACGTGGAGATACAGAAGAGACGAACAAGAAAATTACGAATAATGTGAAATGTAGAAGGCTGAAGGAACTAGCTAACTTCCTGAAACGAGTAAAAGTGGATGAGGAGAATATGAAATAATTGACTCAAGACGAGAATATTAACGACGAAAAATTAATTAAAGTTGTCTTTTTTATTTCTGAATGGAGATTCAGACTTGAAAATTGAGTTATCGCGAAACTAATTCAAAATTAGAATTTTGAGGGAATAGAACCATTATATCGCGAATATGTCTAGTACAACGCTGCGATTCCGAAGACAGTTTTGCGTTTCTTTTTAAATTTCGAGCTGACTTACGCCGTCAATTGATGCGCCTAAAACGTATAGAGGGATTTTTTTGAAAGTGGACCTGCCTCCGTCCTGCTAATTTATGGACTTCGGTTTTATATGTGCCCAGACAGCCCTGAGCCTGAATAGTCCAGAACAGGTGTCCATTTATTTTTATGTAAGCTTGGCGTGTGGTGAGATAAGTTCAAAGTGCGAAAATAGGCAGTTTTTGTCTTTGAATAACTCCCGCTATAGATGCTGGAAATACATGCGAGTGGGTTCGTTAGATAGGTAATGTCGAGGAGACGTGTGGCACATACAGACATCAAACATTCGCTCAACCACTGTTGAGAAATAACAGAAAGAATTTTTGGGCCAGGCTCAGGGCTTTCTGGGAACATATAAAACATATAAATACCTCATACTCAAATGTATGTTTAAAGAATCGAAGTACCAGATTTGAAAACAATGTAGTAAACCTAATGAAAATACGGTTGAAATGGTCAATTGTATGTGTTCACAGCCTAACATAAAGATTGAATATGGCTTTCTATATATATACATAGGCTTTGTTTGTGATAGGACGGAAAACATTATTCGAAAGCCCTTCAAATATAGAGGCTGAGCCACTAGTTCGATTGCTTTCTTCTCAAGATAATGCATCAAAATAATCAATCAGATGACAACGCTACGTTTCTTTTACCTAAAGTTTTGTGAAAAGGAAAACTGAAACTTTTACCTCGTTGCGTATGTGCAACCTTACATTGTGGGAAACGAAAAGCTGGTAAACATTGTGTATGGAATGTAGTACAATTCGATATGGGCACAAAGTCATTAACTGAAACTGAAATCGTTCTTATAAGCTTTTCTATTTACATTCTTTGCATTACTAACAAAGCAAATTAGGTTTGATGATACGAGAAAACGATTTTCTACACAAAAGCATGAGTTAAAGTGAAGTTTACTGGAACGAAACTTTATGTCCACAGCAATGAGACAAATATGATGGAAATGCTACATGGTATGTGTGTACTGCACTCATTAGCCACCAAATTACTATTGATGTGACAATGAAGAACGATCGAAAACTAACTTTGTGAACATGTATCGGTTCTAGAAAATGAAATGACGATGATGATTTTGTATAGGCAGGTATTGGCTTTCAGACATACTTTTCGACTTTTAAATAGGTCAACAAAATATTCCAATTGAATTCACTCTCCAAGTTCAACTTTCTTACCATAAAACTTTCACTTGGATTCTTTAAATTAAAAGAAAAGAGTCTGTGATAGTCTGCTGTAGGTAGGCTCGAAATTTGAAAAGAAACGCAAAATTGTCTCCGCAATCGTAGCGTTTTACGGTGTGAATACTAAATTTTTACATGTTTATAGACCTTTCAGATCAGAGTGGGTTCCCCTTGCGCCCGTTTAGCTCGTTTAATTAAGCGGCAAAAGCACGTTTCACTTCTGTTTCCAGTTTTGTTCAACATACGATTCGTTGGACGAGATAAAATGTGAAAGTGACTGTAATAAATTTGAAAATTATCCTTTACATTTTGAACAAGTTTCTTTCGATTTCATAACGAAAAGAAAAATTAAATTTGAATACTTCAAAGCTCGTCACGCACTTATGTAATGTTGGAATGCGAGGACAGTACTAACATCATTCTGACCAGACGTTGTGAGAATTTGAAAGAATTTTTATAGATTGGTGATTCAACATCAACTAGTTGAATAAAACATTTGCACTTGTTTACACGACCACAATAAGTTAAATTACCGTGCCACTAGAGAATCTTTACCGAATAACAACAAGAATTGTTGCAAGTGTTTTCATGAACTTCCCTTATTGTTGAGGTTTTACGAAATGAAGGTGCCGCGCAAAAGTTAGCAACTCGACTAAATCAAAATTTCTTCGGACAACTGGTAATATATGAATTGAAATTTTATGTTTTATCGTTTCCTATATAATAATATTGACGGTCAAGAAAAAAAGGAAACCCCAGACAATAATTTTTTTACATGCGCAATAGTAGTTCCGTATTTGTTTTAGTTTCTCCTCCGGTTCAATTGTCGTTTTAATAAATATTCTTTTTGAGTTATTTTTTCAATGATTGGGAAAAATTATGGGAAGGGAATCGTTTCTACTTTGTATTGCCTCGGATTAGCGTTGAACCTTTCGTAAAATGACAAAAAAAAACATGTGCATATAAAGACAGTTTTCAACGGTTAACGGGTTAATTGGTATTTGATCCCTGGCTGCTCATTTTAATACTATGAGGTTTTCAGCTGGAGCTGGAGTCGATAATCCAGTTGTTTTCAGACTTTATAAAGCCAACTTTATAATCCTTCCAACTTTTTTGCAGTGTTCACTGATTCCATGACTCTTTCATATTAAACTATTTTCACTATTTCCGTTATCAAAAATTGATGAAGTAGGCAGTTGCGTTTTCTATCTGATTCAATCAATAAATTTTACGTTCGGCACTGCGAGGATAAAAATTTCTAGTTTTGAAATTTTTCTAAATTTTCTGTAAATAAAATGCCTTCTGCGTTCCATTATTTCGAAACGTTACCGAAGTGGTTTCAAAGATATTTTCGTAGGCACGTTAAAAAGATACTAACATTCTTAATAGTAGCACAATTTGTCGATATAAATGGTTACATTCGCTTTGCAATTCATGCGGGTCCACACGGTGAAGATTACGGCCCCGAACAGATTTTGGCACCTGCGAACAAAGCACGGCTTGAAGATTGCACAATGTACGTCTTGAACACCTACTACCTGCAAACTCGGAAAGTAAAATATTTCATGGATGGGCCGAATACTTTCTACTACATACCACGAGTGCTCAGACTACATGGCGACAGTGCTGATGCTTCAACATCAATATACGGTGCTCTGGTTTTAGCTGCGAGGAGTGTTGATGAAAATGGCATTGTAGAGGGACAAAATGCCCAACAAATAGAAGACTACGTAATAAATAATGGCGCAAGCTTTCACATGGATCATCTACAAAGGCTTGTCGATTATGGTTGCGTTTTTGTGCACGCAGATGAAACTGAAAACGCTTTAGTTTATTCATTAAACGTCCATTGAGGAATTTTTTTTTAAATTACTTTTTTAATTATGAGACTGGTCTGTTTGACTACGATAATGCATGAAGAATGATTTTCTATTAACAACGAGACCACCTACCGATCGTTCAATCTATTTCAAAATCGCTTCAGTCTCGTTCAGTTTCTCTCTTTCGCTTTCTTAGAAGATATTTTTAGCAACTGATTGTCTTGAGGCCGAATCATCGAAACTTTATAGGGATCGGATTCGAGGATTAGTAAAACTGCGGGACATCATTTAGTTCTTGGGAGATCTACATACTTCGTTTTGTGTGTTGTTTTCTGTAGGTTATTTTTAGCTATTGCGAGTATAAAAGTTGTTGCTGAGTTGAGTTTCATTTCTTTTTCATATGAATATGACACATCCCTTATTGTGGTTGTTCTTAACTTTTCCAGTCGTACTCAATTAGTTGCTGTGTTGTTGTTGTGCTACATTTAGTGCCGTTACAACCATTGATTCTTGAGTTATGTTCACAGATCGTGGGCTCGTAACCCATCTATGTCAATTTTTCATTTCAAATTACATGTTCACAGGCACACTACATACCTACTATAACACTAACTCGTAAATACTCTAAAGGCTCGTTACTTAAGCAGAACGTTAAAGATCTCAGAATTTCTATTTTCTATTGAATCTGCACAGAAACTTTTAGCTCTCAAATGATTGTCCAAATGCAAAGCATCAAGCGAAGAAGTAGGTCAAAGCAATCGAAGTAAAGATTTGAAATCAATATTTTAAAAATACTTGCAATAAAAGAACTATTAGACCCGATGAAAATACCGGATGATCTATTGATTCATTTAATCACAGTATTTCAAAACTAATAATTTTAAATCTAGTGATTCTGTGAATCTGTTTCTTTGTCGTTTGGATAAAAGAGTTTATAGTTTCTACTGTGTTCTTCCTTCATAAGTCTTTTGACATTCTCATATTTCTTCTTCCATAACACGCTTTCAAACAAGACTTCCTGGAAAGTATGTAATTTAGTTTTACTCTGAACGACAACCTGTGAGTTTGCTCGGTGGGTTAGGTCTCTTGACTTTTTAGCCCCGTACGAAGTACTAGGGGGCTATTAGGATTGTTATGACGTATGTAACACGTTGAGTTGGGGCCTGGG
>JANTFA010144164.1:0-11868 GCA_026413405.1 Phytosciara flavipes | reverse complement strand
CAACTGATAAAACATTCGATCGATGTTGTATCGATTATTTGGAAAGATTATCATCGATTGATGGTATTTTTGAGTGAACATATCTACCTTTTCAACGCAGAAATGTTTACAAAATTTATTTTGTCTAAACAAATTTGGTCAGCCGCCGAAAATGTGCCTGAGGTCGTACTTAGTGTGGTACTCTGCAGCACGAACTACTTGCTACTTAGGTAGCGATATTTCTGATCAAAAGGCATATCTTGACACATGATGTAATTTCGTAATTTTGATATGAGCGGGTGTACATTTCCACGAATAAAACCGTTGCATTTCAGAGGCGTATACCGTAAAATAATTTTTTGTTCAGAACAGCTATAATATTGTCCATTTATTGAATCCACCACTTCTCCGAAACAATTTTTATTGTTTGACACAAAATCTTTCACAACAATCTGAGAGCAAAAAAAGTTTTCCTATTAGAACTGCTTAACTTGGTTGTCGAAGTCGATGAAACAGATATGTAACTTGTCATTTCCAAAAGGTTTTAATGTGTGATACAGGGAGTGAATTACAAGAACTGGCAGTTTCCGTCAGTCAAAAGTTCATGCTATTGATTACACATACAGTATCTTCGTTATTATACGTGTGCGTAGATGTGTTGAAAATAGAAAGTGAGAAGAGTCCAACTATTTCTGAAGCTGTATTTTCTGTTTGGGATGTTGCCTCAACCGTCAATTTTTCAGATGAACGGTGTCACACCTTTTCCATATACAAAAAAAAAATGTGGTGGAATTTTTGTATGAAAATTGGTGTATCTGATTGACGTTACCTCTTCAAACAGTATACAACATTGATTTGTTTGACCACTAATTTACCCTAAATTCAAAATCTGAGGCGCAATTACGGCGTTAAGTCAGAGAGAAATTCTAACTCGAACAATTTTGCTTTCCCATTGACATAACGTATTCATATCTATCATTACAACTAAATCTAATACAAAAATAAAAACAGGGTGAATCGAACGAGACCCGAATAGCTGTTGCCAATCAAAGAGCACATCAGCTACTGAAATAAACATCCATTTTGATATTTAAATCCAATAAACTGCACACTTTATGTTATCTACAATAAATTGAAAGCATGTCATCATAAGCGTCTTGATGCTATTACGTTTAAAATAATAAAATAAAAAGAAGAAAAAAAACCCGGAGATTTTGTGTAGAAAAAAAAACGATAGCAGAAAATCAGTTTGTAAAAACAATAAAAAGAATTTCGTAATTTTATTGATTTTTGTTAACTGTCAAAGCAAAAGAGAAAAAAATTAGACAAAGAGGAAATTAAGTCGAGGTATTCTCGGCTACGTTTTGTTAAAAATATAAAAACTTTTTTTTTTATTTGTTTTCAAATATTATTAACATGATGAAGTAGCTTCGAAACAGAGAACAAGTAGATTAAACAATTTGTATAGATAAAAAAGAAAAGAAAAATCGACAACAAAAAATGCATTGAAAATATCCCTGCAACGTGTAAATGCATTGAACATCCTGCAACGTATATTAAATCGAGACAAGCCACAAAAATCTCATAGCATTTTTCAGTCTGACAGCGCTCATTCGTTCAGCTATTTTATGATTTCAAAACGAACGCCTCAACGTATAATAAGCAAACAAACAAAAAAAGAAGAAAAGAATCAAAATGATATTCGAAAAACTTTCCCATGTCTCCCTTCGCGACGATTCAAGCGTAATTATGAAACAAACTTTGGTCGTGGTTAATTATAACGGTGTGCGAAAAATAAACTACGACTGGAATTTGTTTCAAAGTTTGTTTGTTAAATTGTGGAGCGTCGGTGTCTGGGGTGTGCTTTTTTCTTTTCCTTTGAAATTTGAGTGGGAAAGTTTTACTGAGACGAAATAATAAACTCTACATTTTGTCTGTTCCATCCTCTTTGCACTCGCCGTTTGAATCATAAAACAGCTGATAGGGATGGTCTTATCAAAGCAACAAGAACAAAAAAAATTATCTTCTGAATGTTTTCGTTGTTTCTTTTTTCTGTAATTTGTTTTGCTTCTTTCATTTCTTCTCATTTTATATACCGAGTTCAACTGTTCCTTTTGTATATCGATTGATGTGTACGTAGTTTTTAAAACAAACTTTATAGCTCGCTGTGGCTTTACAAAAAAAATTAATGAACAAAAAAATATTTAAAAAAACAGCTCAAAGAGTGATTAATAATTTTCGTAGACTTTTTAGGGCATTACATTCAAAATAAATATTTAAAAAATAAAAAGAAAAAATATCAAAAAAATAAATAAATGAGAAACTTTGATACAGAAGCAATAAATAACATTTCTAAATTTAAATTTGTATTTAAATATGAAAAATTAACCGAAGGGAAATAATTTCAGAAACCACAAACACATGACATTTTTTTTTTGTTTGTTTATCAACCCCCCCAGTTTCATAGTAGGAGTATTCGAGGTCTGTGACAGTATATCGAGTACATAAATCATATGATCTGTCAACTAAATCATAAAACAAAATGCCTGTGTCAGGAGTTAGCAACAAGATTTTATGTACTGGAGCAATTTCAGTTTACAATTTCATGAAATGAATATTTACGCATGCAAACACCTATTTTCATAGCATATGCCCAAATGAAAATATTGCGCAATTGATGTGAAAGTTGTCGACCCGAGGCGAAGCCGAGGCTGACAACACAGCGTGTGCGCAAAATTCCAGTTTAGGCATGAGTTATGAACAAGATCTTATGTACTGTAGCAATTTTACAATTTCATTAGATGAATATTTACTTCATATTCTGTTTGATTTATCGGACCATACATCTACCATTAATGCCTTGAAGCACCACGAACGTCTTTGCAAAGCTACATCACTTTAACCAACAGATAGCGCAATTCAACGTGCATTTTTAGTAGTAGTTACATACTTGTTCTCAATTCAGTGACGAAGAGTAGAACTTTCATAGCCTTTTTTGAGCAAAATTTTGTATGCAACTCGGTGATAAATTAATGACAAGGGTCTAATCACACGGCTGATATTGATCTGATTGAGAAATTCATGCTGTAGCCCTGAGATAATGCCCTACAAAATATGGAATTTTTGTTTAACCAACATCTGTTAAGTTGAAGTTGAATTATTTTTCAGTTGTCAGACGACCTCATACGATTTATATGCGATAAACGCGATATACTGCATAAACCCACGAATGCCCTTAATGCCAAATTTATTTTTATTAAAAACACCATCGCTGGTTGTCAGCTGTTGTTTTTTTTTATTTATTTTAATTTTCTTTTTTAATTTAAATAAAAATAATGTGGAACAGCACAAATATTATCCGTTTGTGATTACAAATCAGCCTACAGCCTATGCTGTGTATATCCGTGCAATTTCATAAATACATTCTCTGGGTAGTGACAATTTTCGTCGGCGCAACACAAAACAAATCAATAAAACGGGATTACATTCTGTGACAAGATTATTGCATGAAGGATTTATTGATATTAATATGTGACAAGGGGCCCTTTTATGCAGATGAAATATTATTTATGTGTGTTTTGGATGGATGGAAACTGTGAGACCCAATTTTTGGTGTTGTTGATGTCGCACTGAGAGCCTATTTTAAAGAAACCGAATTTCCGAAAATTTCCTAGTTCTTCCGTCAAGATTTAACTAAAACTGTCTTCACATAAAATGTGTATCTCTGTGCATCGGTCAGATAACATCTCGGACATTATCTGATAAAAACCTCAGAACGTTGTCACAGACCAGGCCACTCTCTAGCAAAGTCACATGTTTTCTTTACAAAATTATATGGATCGAAATCGAACAGTGTACTTTGCGAACATTACAGTGCTATGAAATTCTCAAGCCACACTGTTCGATTTCAATCCCTCTACAATTTTGTAAACAATGTTTGTGACTCTGCTAGAGAGGTGCCTTGTCACAGGCTATGATTTAAGTGACAACTCAAAACTGGTTACGTTGCATTTTACTGAGATTATTACGATTACGATTAGCAACGAAAATTTGTTTCTGAATAACCTGGAGCCAAATCCTTCAATATTTAAAATAGAAAATGTGCCGTAATTACACAGTCATCACAGTCGATGTATTTATCATAAAATTAAACTTTTCGTTGATTAAAAATGTTCGACGCTACATTTGAAACAAATCGGGTGAGATTTTTATGGTAAATGAAACATAGGATTTTAAGCTTCACCTTTAATCTCCATGGAAATTAAATTCTATCCATTTGTTCAAAACGTTAGTAAATTTCAACAGTTTGTATAATGTTGAAGATTCGCTCATCGTCCGGTCCGCATTTTCCAGTGATACTGCTCCAAAACACTCTAAAAACCATTTACATCCCCACAATTTTCGAACGAGCTTAATCTGCAACAACATTGTGATGCCACCTTTTCACGCATAAAATACCTGTGCTTTGTCGTGTTCACTTGTATGCATATTTGTAATTACAAACCTTTTATGTGGAACAGTCAAAGCTCATTCAAAGTTATAATGACACTGGATATCATAATTTGAATAAACTAAAACACATTGGGTACTTCCAACTTGAAACAACCAAATTTATGTTAAATTGACTAAATCTCTTTTGTTTACTGTTTACAGTTTGCAATTTATAATTCCATTTCCGACAACACATACTTTTCATGTTGATATTATACATTCAATTGACTCTAATCTCAATGTCTCATTGTCTGCTGCTTAAGAACTACAGGGGTGGAATTTTGAAAACCGACACATTTTATGTTAGTGTGTGTTACTTGGGAATTTCTGATTTCTCCATATGAAAATATAAAAGCAAAATTCATTTTAAAAAAACCCAGTACATCACAGAACAGACAATGTGTCGGTTTTCAAAATTCCGTGCGTGTATTTAATAATAATGTTATGCCTTTATGCATATGAGTTTACTTTCCTGGAAAAGTTACTTTGGTTTCCTCTTAATGATTTGTAAACTCAGCCAGCACTCAAAAGGAGAAACAGTTTTCCTGTGTCATTCCTTTTTTTGCCATGCTTTCGGGCCGAAAACCACCTTCAGTTTATTAAAATTACACCCGCAAGTGCAGCGAAACGTACACTGATGAGAGTATTACCATCGGTAAATGAATAACTCGTTGCGAGGAAGCCGTTTTCCTGATTAACTTCAAACACGTACGGTTTCTACATGTGACTTTTCGGGTCGGCCGTGTTTAACATAGCAGCCATACGTGCCTGAAGTGTAGCTTTCGATCTTCACTTAACCTCTCACGAAAATTTAAGAATTTTAAAAATTAAGAAAAAAGACCACGATCAAGAAAACGGCAAGTCTGACCATGAGCTGCTCACAGTAATGTCGGAATTCTTACGTCTTTCTACGGTATGGACTTTGCAAAATTCTCCGAATGGACGTTGACAGATGACTGCTCATGAAATCTGCCATATATATTTACTTCCCCTGATACCTTTATGAATGCTCGTTGTGTCAAAGAATATTATTTATTTTAACTACGATTTCTTTTCTCTGATGATGCAAATAACCGTTCACCTCTGTTTCAATGCATTATCGCCCTGAGTTTTATATGTAATGTTAAAGACAATTTACTACGTCAATTGCAAGAGTGCTTCATATTGGTTTATAGTCGAGAGAAAGTATTTTTTTCAAGCTCTTGCCGTCGGCCATGGCTCAGGAATCTTTAAATGTTCTCCCAGCAAGTCGATCAATGTTCCAAACAAAAATGCAAGGGTTACCATATCGCATATCATTCCTCAGAAATGTTTGTAGGAACACAAGCTCTGTTCATAACTTTGAATAAACTTTGTATTTCCTATAGTCGTGTCATTTACTTCTACGGACTGTTCTCCGAAATTTCCGTGTTCTCCAAACATTGCTTGGCCAGATTCCTGAGTCATGCCGTCGGCTCGAAGCACAAATCTCACATTCGTTTAGAGATCGTACATAAATGACGTCACAAATGCTGCCAGCAGACTAGAATCACTTATAACTCGAAAAGTCTGAGCTTTCTTTAGTCCACAAGGTGTCCAAATACAATCCCTAAATGGGAGGTAGATCGAACTACTGACTCAATAAAGTTCTTAATTGCTTGATAGGTGATTCTAATCTGCTCACAGCACTGAAAAAACGTGACGTCATGTGTGTACGGATCCCTTAACGAATAGTTTTTTCTTTAATAAAATGGTTGACATTTTATGCAAATTGAATTGACACTGTGTAATATTAATCAATAGAGCAGACCATTACTGGGACGTATATTTGTTAAAAAAAAATATTTTCGTTCGTTTTTTCGTAATTTTTTTCTTTCTAATTTTGAATTTATTTTTTAATTTTTGGTTTTTTCTTTATTTTTATTTTCATTTCTCTTTATTCAGGGCGAACAAAACAATATTCGAATTGATATGGCCAGCAAGCGTGCAGATGAACTCATGAAAAGTTAAATGGTAAAGTGTTATGCCATTTATAATTGCACAACCCATCTGGAATGAATGAAAAAGTTTAAGATATGGTTTTTGTTTCTATCCTTTTTCTTTCATTTTATTGAAGATGGAACGAAAAGACAACACTCAGACACATTTATTAAAACTTTAAAACAGAAATAAAAAAATTAAAAGGAAAAAATATTTAACTAAAAATTACTTATGTTACGAAAACTAAACAAGAAAGAAAAACTTATCCAAATATGAAGAAAAAAAGAAACGTCTAAAATAGAAACTAAATGAGATTAAAAAGCATGAAAATGAAATGAAAATAGAAAAGAGAGAGAGTGAAGGGGGAATATTAAAAAAAATTATATAAAAAAACGAGAGAGAGTATTTTTTATGACTTAAAATAATTAAAAATGAAAGAAAAAAATGAAAAAAAAAAACAAAACATGGATCAATATTGTAATTTAATGAAATCTACATCTAAAACTTAAAAATTTAAATAAATTAAAACCAAAACAAAAGAAGATTCACATATATCTTTATATATAAATGTTTTTTCTATATTTTTGCCAAAATAATTTATCTAAAAAAAATAATCATTTCTTAAAATCCAAAAACAATTTTTCAAAAAACCAAAATGCATATTCTCATAAAATCTATCATTTTTAACTAAAACAAAAAAGAGAAAAATTAAATCAAATTTATAGTAATGTCCAGAAAATTATTAGTGATGTTCTAAACTCGCTTCGATTTAGAGAAAAGAAAAGCTGCAATAGAAAACCGTTTTGCAAAAAAAAAAAAAAATTTTAACAAAAATAAGTTGCGAGGCATTTAGTGGTTGCCTTTCCATGGCGATAAAAAGTAAAACGTTACTTCGATGTAGTTTTGGTTGTCTACAAAAACGGTAACTGGATTTGGTTCACGTCACAGATCACCAAGCAAGTCGTTGAATGTTGAAAAGTCAAACGATCTGTTTCCTGTGCTAAAAATATGACATTTACCCAAGCATGTGTCGTACAATTAGTTGAAAGTGTCACATTAGCGAATCATAGGAAAAATGAAATTTTATTCGATTGGGGGCCATTCAAATAGTGCGCACGCGCTTTTCTGGTAATTTTTGACGCTCTGCACGCTTTCCGATACCCCCTCTCCCCAAAAACCGCACGCTTTTCAAAATATTTGTGCTTCAAAAATGTTTACATTTCTGTAGCAAATGGTTAAAAAAGACATAGTCTGGCTCTTTGTCGTTATGAAGAAATGTCATGATTGCTCAAGTAAGAGAAGAACAGAAAGTCCATACAACCTTTAGTTACTGTTCGGTGCTTTTTTAAGTGAGTATCTAGGAAATTATAATACTCCGCTTGAGAATTTTTGCAATTATCGATTGTAGACAGAGTTTCATGAAGGAAGTTTATTAATGATCTTCAGGGGTATCGGAGGAAAATCTTTTAAGCTACAACCTAAATTGACGGCCAACTTCTGTCAAAAAACAAAAGTTTAATTACGAGATTTCTGGAAGTAACATTGTCTGAAACTCCAATGCTTTGGAGAATCGTATTGGATACCAAGTAAAAAACAGTGCACACGCTGTTGGTCCCCCCTAATTCGAAACGAATGTTTTCTTGTAATTCGCTAACATGTTGCATCCCCATGTTTCTGCAACGAAAATTGTATTGAGGTTCTTGCGCCATATTTTTGCTCAGTATTGAAATGAGCCGCACTGAAAATGTCCGTCAGTGACTGCGTTCACGTTTAAATGTTATTATGTCATTATTTAAATGTTCCGAGGTTGCACGTGCTACTGTCGATGTGTACAACTGATTTTATAATTCACGCCGTAAGTGCGCCAAAAATATTTGAATTTTTAACGAATTTTTTGTCGATTTACCGCTACCACCCATAGGGTTGCAAAGGCGAACAACAATGGACGACGTCGTTGTGTATCTGTACACGAATATAACACACACATTCAAGAAGATTGTTTTTCAAGTTGCTGTTTGACTTTGCAAATCTAGGTATTCCTAGATCAATGCTACTGAGCGTCAGAACAAACATTTTTGCGTTCCTTTTTGAATCTAAAGCGCACTTACGAGGTGAATTGGGCGAGAAAGTTTGACATTTTATTTCAATGAATGATGAATTTACAAAACAAATGTAGGGTCGATATTCGAACGAAATGTGCCACAATACACTCACAGGGCATTTATATTGTCGGAATTTCGGGTTTCTCGCTTGATTGATCGGCGACCTTGGGAAATATTTGAATTACCATTACTGAAAATAATTGAAATTACCGCATAGTCACTTTTTACTCAGAAGCAATAGCCTAGGCTCCGCCGTGAAGAGATATTATGGCTGCTGGGGGTTTTTTTTTAAAGAAAAAAGTCCCAACCGAATATCATCTCTCTGAGACTGGAAATGAAATGCCTCCTGAACTAAAACAAGCAACCCATTAATATCTTCGTTGAAGTATAAACAAAAACCAATAATAGATTTTTCCAGATTAGAAATTAAAATTGTTGTTGAACAAACAAGTCGCAATTGAACAACATTACAGAAATATTATTGCAAATGATAGGCATTGAATAAAGAAAAAAGAGAAGAACAAGAAAAACAAATCAAGTAAAACAGAAACATAACAATGAGAATAATATATTTATTAGCCAAAACAAATCGTTAAATTTGCTTAATAATTGTTAGAGAAAATATTTCAATTGAATTTATATAAAGAAAAAATAAATTAAAAAAGTTTTTCATTAAAAATCGAAAATTTAATTCCTAAAAATAGTAAATGTACTCAAAACAATAATTAAATTGATAACAAAAACAACACACATACAGATACACAGACACAGACACATCCACACAACACACAATCTAGGTCGAAAAATGTGAAGATAATTTTAATTTTTAGAAGACGAAAAATTTTATGTCATTTTTGTGAACATTTAAAAGATTTCCACATCCATAATACCTTCGTTTCAGTTTACATTATTCCATAAAATTGGAATGGATCAATTGTGAGAATAGAGACGCTCACCAGTGAAAAAAGGGTTCGAAAACCTCTCACTCTACTGGACTCTAATCTCTACAGGATTTTAGTACTACGGTAAAATGCGTAATATCTTCGTAGATGACTGGTCCATGTTCTCATGAGTGATCCGTGAATAAGTGATCAAGGATCATCCACAAATCCCGTCCTGCATTCTTTTATATGTCTTTCATTGTGGTTCTCATTTCCATCATTGCTTTGGTGATAACATTTTGTTTCTCTATCGGGACAGAGGATTTGGGTATAATCCAAAACATAATTTCCGGTTCATGATTAGCAAAATTATTTCGCTTGGTTAGCAAAACAAACGAATTGGCTAAATATTCCGTTACGATTCCTTCAAAGTTTTTCTATATAATTGAACTATACTTTGTTCTGCAGCCCCAACAAAGATTAACATTAGACCTTGACGTTTTACTTTCTTTTTTCCTAAATTTTGAGGATAAATTTTGGCTACTGAAAATGAACGAAAATTGGAAATTTTACTCTCTTATCCATGTCCAAATATCAATATTCGAAGAAAAGAATCAACCCCACAAATACCTTCCTCGTTTCAGCTACGTTCGAATAATAGCCTTCTAACGCTGTGACTGAACTTCCTGTTCCGAACATTAATCAGAAAACCTTGACTCTTTCGAGTTCCCGTTTCTTTTACTTCCATTATTGGAAGAGCTACACAAAAACAGCGAACGTAAAATTTCGTAGTTACACATTGATGCACTTTCCACATTGTTTTCGATTTAAGTGAAAACCAATTTCGGTTTAGGGATTTTATTGGTTGCCACTGAAATGGCTCAATGCCTTTCTTTACCTACATTCTGAAATTTTCCTTTTTTTCTGTTGAAAATTCATCATTCTTACAGTCTGAGGATAATTTAAAAAAATTGAAGCAGACACTAGAGATGTGAGTAAGATTGTCACGTGCGACCGCAGGTCAACTGTGAACAGAATTCACGTTATGTGCCAACAGAAATCATTTATCATCGAGTTGCATACGAAGTTCCTTTTGAGTCTTATTTTTCATCGTCACTGATTTGACAACATTATCCTCTTTCATCAAAGAGTGAAGAAAGAAATTCGTTTTAACATTTAGCTATGGCTAGTGATTTTCCTTTGACACTCATACCGATACCAATATGTAAAACAGTTAAGCAAACTTTTGAAATTTTGATTTAACGCCAAGAATTTGTGCTACAATTTAATAAGATCGCTTGTGAAGTAAATTTTAAGAAACTCTAGAATTACTCAAATTGTAGTCATCTGGGTGGGCACATTTTTGGGGAGAATTTATTTTTTTGATTTCAAAATGAAAATCGAATTACACTCTTGGTACGAATAGTAGATTTCGAGCTACACAGATATGGCGCCCGCGGGTGCATAACCATCTGCATGGTAAAATATGTTTCATTTGTTGATAGTGTTGGAAGAAAAAAAGAGGATAGAGGAGTAAGAAAACTTTTAATTAATTGAAAATTTTCGATTTGAAGAAAGGAACTAGTTTTAACGAAACTTTTATAAGAATGAATTTCATGTATGAAAATCTACATTTTTCGTGGTAGGTACACTGTACACTGTATACTGTTTACACGTGAAGACTGATCTTTTTTATAAACAATTTACAAAATAAAATTCATCAATATCATCCAAAACTAATATATTTTTTACAAAAATATACAAAAAATATGAAAAAAATTGAACACACAAAAACACAAAAACATGTCATTTTAGAGATCTCTTCCCCACTTCCCCCTCCACCTCCCCCACTTAAATATCATCACAATTGCACATAAAAAGCCATTTTGACGATTTAAGTTCAATTGTTCATTTTCGTACATTAGAATCGTTGACACTAGCAACAAATGAAATAATATTTGAAAAGGAACAAATCGGAATATAAAAATTTGTAAAATTAAATCATTCGTTTTATCTATAGTACGGGGACACCCCATCGCTTTACGTGAGAGCTGCAATGTTTAAATTGGTTGCAGCTAGGTGAGGTACTTCTGATAGTTTCCATTGAAGATACCACCCCCTAAGGTCGAAAGCGGCTTATTACACCACTAGGGCAGAGAAGTTTAAAAGCTCAAAAGCATTTGTAACGTTTTTCAAATTAGCTCACACATAAAATCTGCATTTCAACCAGTCGACTGCGCGGAACAAATTTTTATGTTTGTCACAATAATTATCAGTTGCCATTTTTCTATTTCTTTTGGCCGTGCCACAGAATAATACGCACCCAATTCAATTTCCCATACGATTTGACAGATAAAATGTCAAACAAATATGAGAAATGACCATATTTGTGTGCGATTGTGGCAAGGGCATTACTGAGAACAACATTGTTACAAACATCCTTTCACAAACATACC
>JANTFA010144153.1:0-11871 GCA_026413405.1 Phytosciara flavipes | reverse complement strand
TAACTGAGAAGTGTACTCCCAAGAGTTAAGTGTACTCCTAGCATTGCTAGCCTGCTATGCAAGGTTTCTGACCCATGGCTTAACCCAATGGTTAAGAGCTTTCGCTCATAATGATTGTGGTATTGGCAGGTATGGTTCTGGCCCATATGATCGAGCATTGAACCTGTCTTAGCCACCTTATCCGCCACTTCATTTCCCTCTACGTCAAATCAAATAAAGAATGATTGATTCAACGTCAATCTTGATTTTAAAACTTGCATAAGGGTCGCAATCGACATCAAGTGCGATAACATACCACCATAACATTATTCATCCAACGTTTTACTGAGCGAATTCGTCGCTGATAAACAAAACATGCAGACCAAACCTATATCTCAGGTCACTTTTTTCTTTCTTCCAACTGAACTCAAAGTCGGTTCGAGTTTCTTTGATATGTTACGAACCGTTTCACACACCAAAAAAAAAGTCGTTCTGATTAATCTTCGCAGCAAGATCACAATAGAATTTATGCGATTATTCGATCTGGGGTCGTGGTTTCTGTCAATCGACTCTGCATAGGCCTGCAAAATTCACATTGGTCAAGACATCTGAGTAGGTTGAAAAGGTCAGCCACAATATTTTAGAAACAAGCGCCTAAGCTCTGCTCCTGGGCCACCGCACTCAAAAGTAGTGTCACTCTGGGCTCATACTGATAGTCAAAGAACGTTAATGCATTTGGTTTAATTTGGGTTTGTGTTAAAGGCGGCTGGTTTCTTATGTTTCGAGTGCTGGAACGTGGCGGTCGAATTTCGAAAGCTGAAAGCGATCGACAAACGGTATAATTTGACTTTCGATGGCAAGTGGTGTTATTTCTGCTATAAAGTTAACTGTGAAATGGTTCAGTTAACGCAAGAATTAGTTTCTTTTTTAACTGGTGTTATTGATACGGTAAACAATATTTCTATCAATACTTTTCTTCATGTGACTGAATCCTCGTTTTTTCTCCAATTGAAGGATTTGTCAACTAATGAGTCGTTGTGCGGCACATGTTGGAAATCTGCAATGAAAATTAAGGTAATTTCTATTTTCACAGCATCTATCAAGATATTATACAATTGAGACAATAAGGATAATGTCGAAGTTGCACGATACGCAAGGTGAGGCTAGAGATTCTGAGATTTTATTTAGGGTCTTAGTTTATGGTTTGAATCTTTTTTCCCATAGCGCAATCTATCGTAAATTTTTTTATTGCTTTTCTATTCGCCAAATTGGTGCAATTTTTGTTTGATCACTATCACTATGCAACTAAAAATCATTTCTTATTAAACGAGCAGCGCCATCTCTTTATCATCCCTCTGTCTCCAACATAAATTTTGGAACTAAATTGTAGATATCACTTGCTTTTTAGAGCTTTCATCGTTCTTATTTGAGCCCGTCTCCGGAGTCCCGGGATAATCATGAAAAACGATCCGATCGAAGCCCAAACACTGAAGTATGAGATCTCGGCAGCCGCCAAGACAGAAGTCGGAGTCCGCTTGTTGAACGAGTATCGCACAGAGGAAAAAAAGGAACAAGGAAGAAAACATCTTTATACAAACAGTGTTTGTTAAATAAACTTAAAAAATATTAGATAAATAGACAGACATGGTGGTGTAGTTATAGTTATTTGTTTACCTGCTTTTGACGATTGGTTTTAGGCAATTTCGCAAATTGTAGCCCGAACGAAGTGACGAAATTTTGTCGTTGTACCAATTTTTCGGATTTCGACATGTCGCAAATTTTCGTCTCGACCCCACTGTGAGAAGATAGTGTGTGCGTTCTTATAGAGGCTGTTTACAAACAAGCAACATATTTAAAAAAAATCAACAAAATTATGATTTTGTTTACTGAAATTTATCGCAAGTTCAATTTTTATTTTCAATATGCAAAACACGTTTTTCCAAAGTCTTATCGCACAGCAGATATTGTTCCGATTCAAAAACTAATTACTGTGCCGGACTCCTGAGATCATAAGCTACACAATGGCATTGTGTTTGATCAAAATCCATCGCATAAAAAATTTCATTTTTCGCGAGGTGACATCGCCAATTTTATTCACAGCTGTCAAAATTTTATACTTTAAACTTTCTATTTTTTTATACTCGAGTATAAAAAATTAAAAGAGGGTCGGGAATTCCCTTATGAATTCAATTCCTGGACGATTATTAATATCATTATATTAAATACCTTGGCATTGACCCCGTGTGATATACTTTTTCTCGGAAGGCAGAAATAGTCTTAAAGTTTTTTGGTGCATCCGATTTGAACATTTGTTTTCACTCATTCTGGCTTTTGTTTACTATACTGTTAGACTTACAAACACGTACCGGCTTATTGTTTATAATGCATTTTCCGCGCAAATAAAATGTCATTAGCGTTGAGACATGCGCAAAAGACGATAAGATTTTTCTGGAATATGACCTTATGATGATAGAAAACAGAGGGCGGAATAAAAAATTGCATTCCCAGTTGTAAAAGATATTATGACTGATGTGTGGTCACTGATTATATTTTTTGACGGGAAAATTAGTGAGAAATTCTTTTGTGTAAATTTCAAGCACTTTTTGCAATGATACTTATTTTGTTCAAGTAAAGAAAATATTTTTGTTACAGAAATAACGCGAAAAACTTTATTCCAATCCAGTACTTATAACTGACTGCTATGTGGGCCCTCGGTCTAGCAAGTTAGCTAACTATGGTATCAGAAACCGAAGACGCTTTTTTATAGTGACTACCATATGGCCAAATCAAACTAAAAGTAAGAAGCAAATGAAGCACATCATTCTGTTCGTTTCATATTCATAGAATGGGGTTCAAGGCCAAAAAAATAAAATGAAATTCAAGGCCAAATCGCTGAAATTAAAATAAAACAAGGGAATGGAGAAATGAAAGCAGAAACGACATGAGAATGGAAAAAAGATTCTTGGCGTTAAAGCTCGCCTTTCATTCCTATTTCTACGTCCAGTATGAATTGCGTCATGACTTTATTCGGCGTCTTTCCTTTTACTATCTCACATATTTATCCATTGATAATAGCACTTGTTCGAGTGCTGTGGAAAATTGAAAAACAGCGGACGGCATTTTTGGATTCCCTCTAGACGAAGTTGTTGATTGGCAGATGTGTTTAGCAAATAATGTTCAATGTTTGAGTGCTGCGGACCAACTGCTGAAAATATTTTATTTACATGTATATTCCTAGTATCTGGTAGTTGGCTATCACATTGAGTAAGTTGCGAGGAAACATTTGCTATCAAAAATTCTTCATTTCACTTTGCTTCAGTTAGTCGGTTCTTGTTGTGTTTTTATGGATACGGATGATTCGATGATGATTTGATGGTTCGACATTCTCATCTTACTTTCAAAGTTTTCTCACACACTTAGGAAATCATGTATATTCCAAGAAGATAAGTGGAGTCTGGAGTCGCTAGATAAAAACATCAATTTAAATGCACACCAACTCTTGGGCATTGTCTTTGTGTATATTTTTAAATTAGCAATTTCTTTGAATATAGTCGGTATACAGCTCGGTAACATTTTAAAATTTTGGTTACATTTCTAATTTTTATAAATTTATAATTTTTGAAACTAACAATTACATTTTTAGCACAGCGACATACAATTTAACATCACAAATAGATAAAATAGAAATTATGTTGCCGTAGCAACCACTTGTTTTTTTCTCTTCTTTTCAATAAAATTTATTCTTCAATGTAGAAAGCCGTCACCACATTACCAAATTTCTAATCTGAATAAATTATCAGACTCACATAATTCCATACATCAATTTCGTTGAACGTCTAATTTGAGTATATTTTCCAAAATGAGTCGGACATTTAACAATAATTATACACACCGAGCGACCGACTATTTTTGTTAGAATTTCCAAAAAGGTTACAAAAATACACTACCAGGGCTATAGCATTGCAGTAGCGTGCAAAACTTAATTAATTGAAATCGGTCTTTCTACTCAGTTTTTCTTCTTCCTTGACAGCCGTAGTAATACAAAGCCAAGATATCGTTGAGAATTGCCAAAATTTACCATTTTTAAGTAAATTTTGGTAAATTTCTGAAAAGTAATTAAAAGTTCCAATCTATTAGGCCTAGCCGAGACTGCCTCGCTCAACAGAGACAGCTCATTGAAAAACCAGTTTGGTCTTCATTAATCTAAAAGAAAATTTTGTTCACATTGGAATTGGATTGGTCCCTTTAGGAAATTAGAATGAATAACACTCTTGGAAAATCTCGAAATGAACAGTTATGTCAAAATGAATCAAACCAAAAGAATTGAATTTGTTCAAAAATTCCATAAAATTGAAAATATTCTGTAATCTCAACTAACAAATGACTCTCGTACCTAAAGTGTATGCCAATCATCAATCATTGACAGAGTGTATGACAAAATCATAACATGAGCTTTCTGCTACGGTTCTCTGATCTTGAAACGTTATCTACGCTTGCCAAGATTGTAAAGGGTAGTTAGGCCTTCGTTATAAGTTCACGCTGTCGGACAAATGTTTTGTCACGAGCAACATTATACAACGAGAGCCTCCGTCATAAGACCTCATTTAGTATCCTCGGCCTGAATCAAGAAATATTTCAATCTGTCTGGCACGTTTGATTTTTATTGCTTGGGAGCCCCTAACGAAAGTAAGAATATCTCATATATAATTCATCGTAGAGTACGGGAACGGCCATCAAAGCGACGATATAGAATTTAATTGCCACAGGAACACGAAAATAAATTTTTTGATTTCGTCGCTGGGTTAAATTTTTTTTCAAATTGAATTTTTCAGTTTGAAACTAGTTTTGTTTCACTATACTAGCGTCCGTCCCGGACAAATCATGTTCGAATTTTCATTTCAACAAATACTTTATTTCCCAGTTGCATTCTTCATTGGGCTCTAATACTTCTATTTTGACAGTTAGGGTTTGTACGAGGTTCAACGGCTTAGATATACACTAAAGCTACCGTCGCTAGACGGCTGGCCCAAAGCTTGAATATACAAAAGTCGTAGAACAAATGTTTTTCATATAGGCCAATGGAACAATTTAGCATATTGTTTCAAACCGGTCTCTTATGATGGTCAAAAATGTGCGTGGGATCTCCATTTTCTTACTTAGCTACGTACATTGCTAATTCCGTTGGATTGTATCTCTCTCAAGATCTCAGCTTGTGCTACTGTTTCGACTCGTAAGAGTGACCGCTATGAAAGAGAAGGATGGCTACTTCAGCCTACAATGTTTGAGTTTAACGGTCAAGAAACACCAGTCAATTAGCTACGTACATTTCTAGCAAGCCTTTTAGCATGGTCTGTGAACTATTTCGTCAAAATCACATTGGTGCCCTAAAAATTTAAAAGCTCTCCGTAACCTTCTTAAAAGAGAAAGAGAAGTAAGCGAAATAAGTAATAAATTTACAATACGACCGACGCCGACGGTACTTTTAAATGTTAGCCACTGTATTCGATTCTGTATCATTTCTAACTTCACTCCATTGTTTACTTGTCTCTGTAACTTTCTGTATCATATTTTTAAAATGTTGGTCATCATTTTTGTTTGTATGTGTGGGTGTGAGGTACATGCATAAGTAAAATAAATTGGCGCAACAAGCGACATTGATTTTTTTGTAGTAAAAAGATTTGTAAAAATTGGTAAAATGGTTAAAAATTTCGAAAACCACTACAACATTGACTAAAAAATAATTCTTGTTTCACAAGACGTGGTTTTGTGGTTTTCTATAAGAGAAAAACCAATAAAACGAACGAACTAGAATGCACATCATACGAATTTTTATAAAATTATATAAAAGCTAGACTAGAATAGGTCAGACTAATTTTAATTTGCTATTGATTGATCCTGTAGTAGAGAATGAAAAAGTAAAGAAACATAATTCGTTTATATAACCAACGAAATGGCAATCGGTTTTTACTCACAGGATTTTGTACTTACAAAAAACAAATCCTTCATTCACTACAGTCACAATACAGTGAGTGTCACCTATTTCGTGACATGGTCTTAACACGACGGCATTTTCCTAGTAAATTTCATGGTTGAACTACTAAAATTCTTTAACTTCCATTCACTAGTCACGAATCATTTGGATAACGTTAGACACTCACTCGTACATGGAATATACAACTAAAATGGAAACACTGAAGGACGTTCAAAGTGTGTGGCACACCAACTCTTCCCAAAATCTACATCACATTTTACCAATAGAAAAAGCGATCACGCTGTTTTTATAAGACATACGAGTCGCTTCACTAGTTTCATTTCCTCTTTGGAATTGTTCTCTGCTTTAAGCTATTATATCAATCTTCATAGTGTGCCAGCAACTACATAATAGTCTGAACAGAGAAATGATAGCGTTGATTCCGCTCAGCCGAATAGAATCAGCGTCATCTGTTATCATTTCTCTGTGTCTGAAAAAGGTTAGAGAAAATAAAATTTAGGGAAAAAATAGTTTCTAATCTAAGTACAAAAACTAGAAGCCAAATTAATCACGTTGCGACTTTCGTCGTTCCCAGGCCGTTTGCATCGACCAAATGCTCAGCGGTCGCATATATGACATGGATCGGAAGTATTTTTCGGCATAGAATGCTTCCGGTGTTTCGAAATTCATGCCAAATTTTTCCGACATTGATTTGTACATTCCACCGGCCGTTTGGAACGCTTCGTCGGTCATACCCTGTTAAGCGATAGGTAAATTTATGTTAGCGAGCGATAATATTTGTTTATGGCAGCGAATAGCTTTATTAGGCACTGTGTAATTATCAGACGAGACGACTACCGTCGAGTGTCTAAAATAAACCATTCTATTCTGCACAAAGTTGCATGAATTTGGAGATTTTTATTTTGTCGAAACGTTCAAACTTCCATTGATATTTTGAGCTGAACTGATAGGAAGCTTAAAATTATTGAAATTTTCTAGAAAATTTCGAATGTTCAGTAACGGCTGCTGCTTTTTTACCGTTTACAGTCACAGCGCCTGAGTCATATCCATGAAAATCACATCATTTTACCGCCTCACTTACAATTCACTTTCTTTTCCCACATAGAGAACTCACCTCCTGTATCATTGTAGCTGCCAAGCCATATGTTACACCCGTCCAAACTTCTTCACTCTGTATGGTCGTGGTATCAGGGTGACCAGGCTTATCTGGATTCGAATTCAAAACGAATCCGTTCACGGCTCCCATATTTCCTTTGCAGAAGCTCATCACATTATTTTTGTAAATTGTTTGCAGTGCAGTTCGGACGTTTTCCTTGGGAAATACCTACAAAAAATAGGTGAATTGAGATTCGATTTTACCTTTCTAGAGAAACTTCTTTTTACATCGTAATCAAATCCGCAACTTCTTAAATACCAATGACCGCACAATTGATCAGCCATTACGGACTCCTTTGAGCTGCTTGACGTGTCGAATTTGTAGTAGGTTTTGTTCCACAATTTGTCCTCGAACGACGCCTTTCCCTTTTCTAAAATTTCAGTATATTTGATGCAATCGTCCGGATGATCGAGCAAGTTTGCCATCACAGACATGCAATGAAGGCCGGCCAACCATAAACCACCACAATATGCACTGAAGCGAAATTAATCAATTAACCGATTGATGTTCATTTTGTGCACCCGCCATTGTATACCTGGGTCCATCCATTAGCCAAGTGTCGAAAGTCTGATCGGGGAATTTTCCGTTCTCAATAAGACCGTCATTGTCCTTGTTTGTTAGAAAGTGATTTTGTCAGTAAAGAAAACCGAGATGAATTCAGAAGTTTATCTGTTACCTTATCCCACTGTAAAGATTTCTCCACCACCAATTTGCATGCCGGGTACATAGCTTTTAAATAGGTCATCGAATCCATGAGATAGACTTTTCCGTTCGATTCATTGATGTACATTGAGGCGGGCTTCTTTGAAACTACACGTCCCGAGAAATCCAGATCAAATTTTAAAGGTTGATTTTGAATCCTTTGGGAAATGTTTTTTTACCTTTTTCGTCCGGCGACAATTTGTTGCGATTGTCCATATACATTTCAAACAGACTGTCCTTGTCAATGAACTCAATTGAACTGAATTTGTTTGCATTATCTCCATTGGTGCGAGCCAATTTGTTCAGCGTATGATAGTCTCGATACACTTGCAATACAAACTTGATGTTCAAATCACGCCATTCGGACACATCATGAATTGGATAAGAGTTGATCAACAGGAACGGTTCCTCGTCTAAAGCAAAGATGGAAATTTAACAACAGACTCATCAGTTGTGACTATTGGTAGCAGTGCCGACTGCAAATTTTACCTGGATCACCCAAATCATGAGGGACCGAATTCTTCACCTTCCGACTCGTGTACTTTCCGTCGTACAAGTTCTTCCTCGATTCAGTGATTTCCGCATAAATACTGTCTTTGAAGTCATACTGTAGGCTCACCTACAGAATTCATGAATTGTTATGCTTCGATTTGTGTTATCGTCGATCAAAGACAAACCTGTAAATTAGGCCATAGGCTAGCTAGTGCGTGCGATGCATAAAAGTGAACGTCGTACGTGTTGTACATCCTGTATTCTGAAGCAAAAGATTATGGAATTTTGTTAGGAAAAAATTGATTCGTCAACATACCGTGCCCTTCCAAATAAGCAAATCGACCATAAGCTAAACGAGGATCACTGAATTCAATATCATCACTTGGTTCTACCACAAGCCAAACGGTTCCTCCTATTTTTTTAAACAATTTTATTTTACAAATCTACTCCTTCAAAATAAACAGAAAATATTATTCCTACCGTCAGCGATGTAGTAGAGTTCATTGAAAATGGCTGACTTGTACCAGTCGGGGAGATCTCTAAAAATTACAAATGAAAGCAATGTTATCATTGCCGAAAAGGTCATACAAATCCTAGCACACTTACTTGTCGTCTAGAATTGGCCGTTGCCAAGAATCGATCGACTGTTCCCATTTACTATAATTTTGTAGCGCATGCTCACAAATTGGTGGTCCAGCCTCACCAGTACGGCCGAAGAACTTCGTGTAGTACCTCCAATACTGTTTGGTATTTTTGAAAAATTTAATACTCGGCATATCCCAAGCTAACACAAATTCCAGATCCGATTGACATTTGCTTTTCACAAGAACCTGAGCCGACACAGCAATTCCAATGTCTTTAGCTGAAAAACGACCGAAATTCAATTGCTTTCATCAACCTCGAAGCATCACATTTACATTTCAAATTTTCATCGACAGATTTCTCCGACAGTTTCCCATTTTCCTTCAGATCGTTCCACAATTTCTCACCACTTCCACATGGATCGAATTTGTGACAACGGCTGATGTTAATTTCTGGCGACACTTTGCATGCAATACAATATGTACATTCCATGCCGAATATTGTTTGTTTAATTGATGCTCCCTTTGCAGCTCCCTCGGAAAATGGACTCGTTGTAGCATTTCCATCGGCATCTTGTTTTTTGTTACCCGTTCCATTCTTAAATGTGAACGATATTGACACCTTGCGATCACTGTCTCCAACATTTTCCACTGTCCACACAAATACTGCACATGGTAATGAACTAGACGAATTAAAATTGTTTGGTTTTAGAGTTTCAGATATTCATTCCACACTCACCTGTCCTTATAGTCATGCGGTATGACAGGAGAAATTTGTCGTCCAATCAATTTAACACCGAACTCTGACAAATCGATCTCTGTCCACGATCGTGGATACAATGCGGTGTATGAGCATTTTGATGTGTCCAGGTGTGTTTCCCATGACCCGAGCGGGTTCTTCGTTGGGCTACAATAAACCGATGAAGTCTTATGACTTTACATTCAGCAAAGTTATGGTATTTCGGTTGTGCCAATCATGCGTCAAAAAATAAGTGTAATCAACCGATGATCAATTTCATGCATTTGTATCCCAAGTTTGTAAAAGAACAAAATTTTGTAAAATGTGTCGATGGGTGCGTAAAAAAGTGTGCATGCCAAAAAAACGTGCAGGTTGAATTGTGGTGCGAAGTTAATTAGACGGCAAATAAATACAAAACGAAAAACTCCTATTATTTTGGTATAATGAATCAACTAATGAAGAATGTCTGGTTGAATGGCAATAAGAAAATGATTAATTGATTTCTACTGATGTGGATGAGGGTTGATTCATTAGTGTAATTTGTAATGCTAAAAGTGGTTAGCTTGTTGAATGATCCGATAAGTCCAATAAAGGATAGTTATGGGAGTGCCAGTGATGAATTCTCCACACAA
The DNA here is from genome assembly GCA_026413405.1 of Phytosciara flavipes. Lineage (NCBI taxonomy): Eukaryota > Metazoa > Arthropoda > Insecta > Diptera > Sciaridae > Phytosciara > Phytosciara flavipes. The sequence continues at coordinate 1,598 of JANTFA010144153.1, read as the reverse complement.
ATGTTCTTGATTTCAAGATTAGTTTTCAAGAGGAATAAAGGAGGGGAAATACCTCCAGTGGTGAGTCTTCGAAGTAGTGGATCAGTTTAATGGTCCAAGCCTGGTCACAGGAATTTACGTAGCGGGGGCTAATGATTGAGGACAACTCATCAGTAGACCTGACAGTGTGGATTTCAATTTTGTTGATCTCCCTATTGACAGTCAGCTTAGAAATTTCTAAAGTTTTTGAAAATCGATTTTCAAGACAGTTTTTAACGAAGACTAACTCACACATTGCATAACTAGCTATTATATAGAACGAAAAGTACAGCGAACCAATAAGAAGTAAGTTTGAGGGTACTTATATCGTAACCCATTTTGCTTTCTATTATTTTTGGTGATTGAGTGATAATCTACCGAAACAACCCTCATCCGTCATCCACTCAAATTAGCGAAAAAATATTTCTGTGCTTCTTATATCGAACGATGATGATGATGAGGATATCTATCATGCATATCTATACTACAATAATATCGACGCACAAATTCTTCGTATATAATAAAATAACGAAGAAAAAAACAGGATTTTATACTAACTTGTACGAAGACAATAAACTTTGGAATATCGTGACATCTTTTTCATCTTTTATTGTGACAATAAATTGATTTGCATGAACTGTATTGTGGTCGTATATACCAGGTCGAAGCTGGAAACGGCTAAATTCGCCAGCAAAACCGCGTCCTATTGTTCCACCACCAATCCCACCAATCGGTGCACCAAACGTTTGTTTCGAATGTTCCATGTAGTAGTAGTCCATTAGCACATGACGACCTTCGCGGGATACTTTCCAATAGTAGGTGGTATATCTGTGTGGTTGTATAATGACAGTTTTGAGTGGTTGGGTTTTATATTATATTCTGGTGGTTGAGTTTATTTTAAGTTATTCACATTCATAATGTACAAATAAATATACCGACGACCCGACGACGATTTATGAAAATAAAGTACAAACGTTTGGTAGTAAAGGGGGTAAATCACTAGTGGGAAACTGTAAATTGGTTTATGATTTTTGAAATACAATTTTGAACTATTTTAGCGAGCAACAGATGCAATTTCGTTTAGTGACCCACAAGCACCATCGCCAGACATAATGATTAACGGTAATGCACCAGGATCGAATATCTTGACTCGGTAGTCAACAAGAGTGCAAATTGCGACGAAGACGTAAGCCATAGGATTAGCATGGGCTTGATGAAACGACGACAAAGTTCAGGAGTACCATGCAAAACTCAAGGGTAAAATATACACAACGGTAGTACGACCTGCGCTCACATAGAGATCTGACAACAGCAGAGATGAGGCACTTTGAACTTAAAAGAAACCATCGTCGACAAAGTCAAAAACGAGAGAAACGAATGGTTTGCTAAAGTCTACTTGCACGATGAAAGCAATGTGGTGAGAAAAGGTTTTTCAACAGACATCCCCAAAGTGAGTAAACGAAGAAGACCAAAGCACAGTCCAACGCAAAGCGGTCATGAATTAATAGTTATTTGGATCACAAGGGACGAAAAGAAAAAAATTCAACCGTGTGCGAGAGTTGCTGTCCGCGCCGAAGGTA
>JANTFA010144131.1:0-11875 GCA_026413405.1 Phytosciara flavipes | reverse complement strand
TCGGCCAAATCTTAATATTTTTCGACGTGCGATACGTCTTTGAACTCGTATTGAACCCTAGATTACGTTAAGAATATTTGGAGGCACTCCGAGCTAAGGGGGGAAGTCAAAAAGTTGCTGTATATATCGTTCCTTGTCCCTAAAAAGAATTTTTTTTTTAAATTTTTTGTAGAGTGGACTTGCGTCACGGCGCTTTCACTAACATGGCGCGATGATTTTATTGAATTTTGTGTTCAAAATATAACCAACGAAATAGGAAATCGTTTCAGATTTCCCTATGTTCCGTAAATAAGTGAAATGACAAGATACGAGAATGAATATCGTTTTTACTAATGAATTACTTTAATTTCCGTGTTTAGAGCCACACAGGATATACCCAAAAAAAACGATATTTTGACACTATATCATGTAAGACGAACATGTATTCTATATGTCCATACACTGAATTCGAATGGAAATGCCGGAAGCCACAAAAGTACGAAAAATCGATTCAGTCTGAGGTAAAAACGAAAAAATTTGAATAACAATTTGCGTTCAGACTTCAAAAGATATACAAAAAAAGAAATTTGAATATTACACACGCCGTATTGTTGTACACACACACACACCTTCCTTTTCCAAACGAAAAAAGAAATAAAACAAAAAGATTAGTAAGTAGTAAAACAAAACTTTTCAGAAAAGAATAGACTTAACTAACTAGCTAACTACTCGCCATGCATACCATACAGTTGTTGTGTGCACGTGTTTTCTTGCAAACATAAACAGAGGAAGTGTCTAATAAAAAATTTATTTTTCGCTACGGTGGTGGGTGAATATTTCGTCGATCCGATATTATGTCTTTCAGATCTGACAAATGGGTTTTCGTGCGTGCGGCACCAATAATTTTATTTTCTCACTAAATTTTTGTTGATGTTTTGTAAGATGGCAATCCAGGTGAGAAAATTCATACTTTCTCAATGCCCGTGGGGAGAGAAGACAAATGTTCTCTAAATTGTCACTTTTTTAGGTCTTTTTCCCATATTTCTGTGCCACCGCACATAACATGATTCCGTTTACATCGGACAAAATTTGGAAGTTTCACTCTAATCAACTCACGGCACTCGGTTCGCGTTAACCGCAAACCTCCCTCCGCTAAACGAATAACTATTTCACACAAGCATAAATCTGAATAGCGTTTGCGGTAATGAATATAGAGTGTTGTCTATTCAAAGAACGAACAAAAAAAAACACACAATTTCAATTGACCGTGCCACTTTAATCATCATTGATTGCAATCACGAATGTCACCATGATCTCTTTCGAATTGTGCGATTGAACTATTTTCTTTAAATAAATCGTGCGTTACTGCTTTTAGAACTGCAAAATCTAAATCGATACGGAAAGTAGTGCATGAATGGATCAGAATGGTTTCAATGCTTTACCGATAAGAGTCTACGATTTACCACTGAATTTATGAGGATGAAATTCAATCTTTCTCCTCCTTCACTATTTTCTATGACTAGCTTTTGTCAAAATATATTAGAAAAGTACGGGCACTATAGCTTGCAGAGCCAACAACTTTATTTGTGTCATAAATCGAAAACAACTCTTAACGATACAAATAACTTTTCAGTTGTGCATTTTATTGGGTTTGCTTTCAAGCTCAAGTGATTTTTGGAGAGCCGTATCTAGGAGGTTTCTCCAGAGTGGGTAGGGTGGGCGTCGCAACGAGTTGAAATAGGTAAAAATCAGGTTTAGTTAAAGAATCGCGACCGAGAGATTAGATACAATTTTTATAGGTCTGTTCCAAGGACGTTCGAAATGTCAACAGTCATACACAGAAAAGCCAACACAACCTCACTTTGAAGTTTTGTCCAAGTGAATTGGTTTTAGTTACGGTTATATTTGCCTCTCTGGATGACTATCTTACTATTATGTTCGCAAAACACCCTAGTGCTTGCAACGTAAAAGCTTTATGTGAACAAATCGATAGAGTCGCTCTGTTCAACTCTCCCTCTGTTTAATCTAAAATTCAAACTTATTTTATGCCTTTATTTAGGCAAATAAAGTATTAGAAACACGACAATTCAGACCTCTATTGCTTCACTAAAATTCTGAGTCTTCTGAAAAATCTCTGCAACGATTAAAATTTGGCGAGCGGAGCGAGTGAATAAAACTGTTCCATCATCTGACTTTTAATAACTTCAGGGTGGTCGCAGCCCATCTCTGCCAATATCTACAAACGGGCCTGGATTTTCGTTCTTAGGTATCATGAATTGGACAAAAAAGAGTTTCTATTGGAAGTGTTTTCTACCTGTCGTACGTCGTTAGTAAGTCTTTATTGTGTTAGTTGAAAGAGTTTGTTTTTTGTATCAATTTTTCAACTCTTCCGAAGACGTATACACATATTTGAAAGGTCCATAAAAACACCAGCAAAACAAAAACTTGATACCTCAACGTTGCGAGTTATAAACATTTTAATAGTTTCGATTGCAAACGGTACTTGAATACAACGAAAAAAAAAATTTATTTTTACCTTGATTCGAACATTATAACCTCACCATACAGATTCACTCTGAACATAATTTTTCAAACTTTTGTTCAAATTTCGTTCAATTCAATCTATATAAATCTACAGCAGCAAAATACTGTTGCTAGGAATACCAGTGAACTGGCAATATTATAAAAATTATTGTTTGTTCTCGCTGGTTTCATACACACCTAACTGTAGATTAATTATAGAAAAAGCTTTTAACATCTTCTCGACTTTAGGTTGAAGTAAGAAGATATTTTATGTGATATGGCGGAATGGAATACAACAATTTTCTTTTAACAATATCCAGAGTACAATTACGATGGAACACTGTTATGCGATGCGATGTAGAAAGAAAGAGGAGAAGAAGTTAGATTATTATCGAGTAACAATAAAAATGAGGTAAATTAGAAATTATTAAAGAATTGCTAGTCGTTTCAGTAATTAAAGTTTTATATAAAGGGGAAATCATTTTACTGTTTTAATGAAAATAATAATAAAAAAAATATTAAATTGGTTTCACATCCACCGAATGAAATATATGACCGAAGCTTATTCCATTTTCTGTGTGCAGTTATAGGAATTTCGTTTAAATTAGCACTCGTTGTTTATTTCGATTTTAATTCAATTTGAGAAATTTTTAATTTACATTTTCCATTCAATTTCGTTTTCCTTCGCAAACGTTTCTGTTTAAAAACAAAATAAAAACCATGAAGGAGGATCCGCACGAGTAGTGTGCGACATAAACTAGCTAGCTCATGAATGCCAGACATCTCGAAACTACTCTGCAACACTTCATCTTTCGATCATCTCATTTAAACTCATCCCTTGTTAAAATTGCTTACAGCAAAAGTCCAATACGAAGTCTATGGTTTGAAAATTTACTCGAAATATGAGCAAAAAACACTAAAATCTAAGATGGCGGCAGGCGGTCATTTGCTTGAGTCGCCGAAAACAGTGTTACCGCTCACACAACACCGTTCACACAAAACAAAGAGATCCGTGATCCAACTTCGACAAACGTTTCTTTCCTGGATTGGTGTGTTCATATTCAGTATACCTTTCATTTGCACCATTTATCAACTTTGTACGAGCAATACACTACGGGTAATATAATGCGGGATCGAAAATAGCACTTATTGAACCGTATCTCTGAATCCGCTAGACCGCTTTTGATCATCGTTGAACTCAAACTTGTTTTCGCGAATACAAATCGAGGAAAAGATTCCTATCAAGATTGGTTTCATTTAACACAAGTGACAGACAGAGGGATGGATTTTTTCTATTGCTGATTTTGCATCTATGAATGGCTGTAACCCAGCATTCGAATGTTTAATTGGATTTGGTTGTGATGAACGGGAGGGTTGAAGAAATTCGAAATAGGAACTGAATCGTGTACGAATACTGAAATAAAATCCATTGTTTCGGGGTAAGTTCAATCGGGGTACACAATTTCTAGATAATTGAAATAATTTTCACAGCCCTCACATATAATCTAAATACACTTTGGCTTAGTTTTTTTAAGTAACATAAACACAGCCCCACAACATTAGATTCAGTGTCAATGTCTTACAACTTACTGCCAAAAGTACGACAAATGGACGAATGTCGAATTTTGCTTACAAGCAATAAGTTGTCGCCACTTTCTACGTGAAGAAGTAGTTACGATTTGTTCAGCTACGCGCCGCGCCCTCCGTTGAAAATCGCAAATACTGCCTGACAAAATTCATTCGAAATACAGAAAAGGATTTGTTACTAAGTCCAAGAGTAACCGTTGATGATTTGATATCCTCATTGCTTATTAATCAAAAATGAACCGTTTATTTCAGCTACTCTTAATATTGGGGGAAATAAATCGAAGCGTTCGTTATATAAATGTAGTACCTTGTATGTCTGTTACACAGACGAAATCGATTTATTGATACATAAAAAGTATGGAAACATTTTTGTATAGAATGGTGCAATCGAAACGGTAACATATTCGTGTCTGTCATAAATTTTAGGTTTCATCGTATGTTCACAATTCAATTTTGAAATCTATTTGAAGGAAAAGGTGTCGAAGGAGTTTACGAACATTTTTCTTTTTTATTAAAATGTTTCCGCGGTGTAAGTCGAACGAATATATGGTTCACTGAATTTCTTTTCCATATATGGGGAAACACAGACATTATCATTTCAAATGGCGACAAATTCAAATTAGGTTTACCATAATTTGTGCGTGGGAGGGCCATAAAACTAGAGAAAAGAAATAAACCAGGAAATGCTATCTGTTTCGGCCTCCAATCAAATGAAATCTTAAATTATTAAAACGTTGCAGAACTGGGTTTCGAAATAAGAATGCTTAGTCAAACATGGTACATCCACCCTATGTTGTTGCTGACTGACTCAACATGACAGTAGAAACAAAATGTTAATTGGATTTGGTTCTTTCGAAACAGTCCCTGGTTACTGATATTCTCCATATAAAATAACGTAAATCATTCCACATTTGAGCAGTAGATGACATTCAATATTAAGATGAAACGATTGCGAAAATAAAAGTTCTGGAGTAGCATAACTTGTAAAATGAGACGAACGAAGGAAAACATGTTAGAATTAGATTGATTTATCTTAATTTTTATTCACTAGGCCCCACCTTTTGGGTGGGTCAGGTCCCTTGACTGATTGAATTTCGCGAACGATTTTTATGTACTGTTCTGCACATCCGACGAAAGTTTACTATAGTACTTGAAATCTTGATTCTGACAAATGCAAAGACAGGAAATTTGCGCAAACGATTTGTTGTGAGCCTCTACTTTGCTTAGGGTTGACAATTCTCGACTATCGGGAGTCCGAGTCAATTTTTTTGGTTTTCTGAATCATTGTTGATGTTGAGTTTTTTGAGAACTTTCTATCACACATCACTGAACGTGATTATTAGCATGGGGAAGGGGAGTAACAATTGAATAGCATAGCGGTTAACTCGTCTGCTTTACACCAATTGGTAGGAGTTTCCAGTGCGAGAGTTCGATTCTTAAACGTTACAGAAAAAAAGCCGATTGAATTGGTTCGAGACTGTGGTAGTTGGTGGGAAAAGCTTTCGCACGACTTGCTCGCAAAGATATTGTTAGGAGACACAGGTATTCTACTCCTACTAGTTTCCTTCCTGCATATATAGATGGCACTCAACATCGATGTAACTTAGGTCTTGTGCGTAGTCAACCACTGGCATAGTGAAAAGGATCTCAAAAATGTAGAACTACAATCGGCGAAACTAGTAAATAATTGCATCTATTTTCTTCGGGCAATAAATGTATTTTTTTCACAATCAAACGGCATACAGTGGAGACAGAATGGAATCGACTGATTCATTATGGAAAGCAAGTCGGTTCAATTTAAACTTGAACTCAAGAAAGCCGAAAATACTTCGTGTATGCAGTAAGACAGGAAATTGCACACTTTCTGTCGATGGCATGCAAATAACGGTAGTTTATAGCTTCAAATATCTAGGAAGTGCAATATCAAGAGATGGTGGTGCAGACACTCGATACCGAATGGTTTGTTTGTTAGACAATATCTGGAGATCAATACAGATTTCAAGAAACTGCTTACCAGTACTGTTGTATGGTAGCAATACGTGGAAGGTGATGTCGTCTATAGAATCGAAGATTCAAGAGTTCAAGTGTTCGTGAACAAATGCTTATGACGCATCCTGAATCTCAAACGAAAATTTGTGGAAGATCGCCGAAATTGAAGAATTGGCAACGATGATTAGGAGAAGACAATGGAACTGGATTGGACGAACATACTCTTCGTAGATCCAGCGAGAGCTACGCTTGATTGGAACCAGCAGCGAAACAGAAAGAGAGAACGTCCAAAAATTACGTGGGAAGGATGATCGTTGAAGAAGCCAACAATCATATAAAAACTTGGAACAGTTTGTCCCCAAACCCCCGCGTCTGCGGCGAGTGTTTTACCTAACCCAATCTAGCCTCTGACCCAATCCAATAACTATAGAACCCTCTGACGTTGTGTGTCACCAGGAAACGATAGAAAAAAAACAAAAAAGTTAACTGTTTATCAAATGAACAGAAAAAGATCGACACAAAATATTTATTATAGCCAAGCACTTCAGCCAGGTGCTGCTACAATACAAGCGACTTGTCAGAAAACTTTTTTTTGTGTTCACTTTAGCTGTTATGGAAAACTGTATTCGACTTTTTTCTCTGTTCAGAATTATAGTTCGTCGAGTTGCTAAAGAAAATTCACATTAGGCGGTATGTCGGTAAAGAATAAAGTAAAACTCTCTTCATATATGACTCGGTGGTTAATATAATATAATATTTGTAATCTAAAATACTGGTGTGTTCTATAAATAACGTCTCACAGCATCAACTTTACATTACGAAAATGCTGTGTAATAATAATAATAATTCTTCAACGACGAGATTCTGTTAACTCTCGTTGCATATAATTCCGCATCCATATCGTGTAATGTACGGAGTAAGTATAACAGTTAAATACCTGAATTCATACAACAACAGAAAAATATTGATAATAAAAGTACAGGCACAGTACACACAGAACGGCCATTATAATAGACTGGTGATGTAGATTTTGATTTCCGTACCACATTTTCCCAATGGAATGGACTGAACGCGTTGTTGTTCATATGGACAATAATTGTAATTCTCTCGGTGGTTTTTATTTTTTTCTAAAGTAAAATAGTTGGAGGCTAAATCGTTCATCACAATGATTAACGACATTTTTAACAATAATTACATACACTCGAAATGGATTAATGAGACGATGCTCAAATGAATGACAAATCAAATTTGCCTTTTTAGTAAATAGGTTTTCATTGGAATATTTTAGACTTAATTACAATAAATGAACACAAAACGGAGCTCGTTCGAGTGCTTTATTTTCTCTCATTCATTTCATTATATTCTGCTGTCCACCTCTTCATATAATGAAACAGTTCTTTTTTTTCAAATGTAGATGAAAATTAATCATTTTAATTGTAATAAACAGCACAATGATTCGATTCTGTATGATCATAGAAAAATGACAACCGTATACGGAGTCAGTCAAGGCTATTTGCAGCCAGAGTACGGTAGTCAAGTCTTCATTTTTGGATGGCATTGTTTTTGATATTAAGTATAATTCGAGTGCTGAGCTCTTCTCCTCCTCCTACCGGAATCATCGAAAAGAATAACAAAGTACTTCAACGTTATACGTTTCAGTGTGGTTTGAGAACAAAATTTTCGTTACACAGCCTCACCGAAAAACAAACTTTTGGAGTGCTCTTCAATGAATGGTGATGATGCATATCAGCTAAATCACTTGTCGAGCTAAATCACTTGTCGTGGGCATTGAACTGTGGACAAAGAAATATTGTCGAAAAAACTTCTTCAATTTCTTCTTCTTCTACAAGTTTGGTTGTTGATGACCGAAGACTATTCAATGTCAGCATACAATTATGTCGTCCAGTATGTTAGTTATCGTTCTATCAGTAACCCAATTCGACGCTTTGTGTACTGTCCAGGGAAATGTTTGTTGAGGTTCAGTGAAGTACAAGATTTTGTATTAAACATCGTTTGACATCAAACCCAATGCATTTAATGACTACCTGTTACAACTTCCATTCACGTAAAGAGTCACAATTCCAAAAAAATGTCAATGATTCAAATAGCAAGAAACAGTCCCCTCAGTATAGCTTAGCATTTAATGGCATAGTCCAGTTTCAAGGATGACTAGATGGGAGTTTATTTTATATCGTGTCCGTGACCGCTTGCCCGATAGGGGAAAATTGCGGTTCAAGCAAACCCTCATCAGCCACTTTTCGGGTGGACATTTTTCTTTAATTCAGGCAGGAAGCAGGTTATTCTTTGGGCACGTTTCCAAGACGAGTTTTTCTTTCTAATTTCGAGCTGGGAAGGGAACCAAAAAAGTGACGCCCGCATTTTTCATCTGAAAACAGTACGCGGTCCTCCGTAAACGACGTTCGCGTTTTTCCCAGATTATTTCATTCAGATGAGGTCACATCAGGCGAGCTTAAAAACTTAAAACATTTAGGTCAGAACAGATCAGGACGAATCTAATTTCAGGTTAAGGTTCGAATGACACCGAATGACCTGTTTCGTGCCTCACTCAGACACTCTAACTGGAGTGATTTGAAGATTTGATCACAGACGTTGGCGCAAGACAGAGCTGAATTATTTGGAACAGAGATAAAATAGATTCACCACAACGACAAAGCGCAAAATTTCTATTGAAATCGAACAAGTTTGTAGCAAATTAAATTAACATTCTGCAATACATTTCCATTAGCTCGTTTAATGTCATTCGATATCATTATCAAAATAAACATTAAAATACAAGTAATAAAACACCGTGTGTGCGCCACGATGTTTTTTTTCGCTCATATTATGACATCCAAATCGCTTGTATAAGAATAATAGCGACTTAATCAAACATTCGCTGCACAAGCCATTACAATAAATGAAAATGTTTTAATGGTCTCGTACAATATACAAAGTCAGTCGAATTTTATTTATTTATTGAGTAAGTAAATATGAGCGAAAAATTAACACATATTGTCGATGGAAAAACACTAAATGGCACTCTGAACGGTAACGAAAATAACTTTAAAATCGTTGAGAGAAAATCTGTTAGCATTTCCAACTTGCAAGACTTGAGACATATTGAGACGTGATTGCAGGAATAGCTAACATTCCACAGCTGTTCCATAGTTCAATTGGAAATCTACCGATTTGCAGATCGCATACTGAATTCAATTTTGTGTAAAAGTTGCTAATTTTCGCAAGCAATAAGAAAAAATCAACAGTACGAAATTAGCGTTAGTAGAGAAGTGCAAGTCATCGCTCATAGTCAAAGCCAAAAATAGTTTATAATGATAGACGTAGACATAGAAAAAAGATAATTAAGACTGCTCCCAGTTGTTGCTTTTTTGGTTTGTTTTTGTAAATATAGACAAACGGATTCTCTGTTACATATAAAAGTATAAAAGACGCAACGCTATTTTTATTGAACAAAAGCCAGTTTTACTACCAGAGCGTTTAAGAGCAATCACCACTGAGCTCAAAATGTGGCCTACATTGTGGCGTTTTGTATTTTGTTTTCTTTGATATCTTTTCGTTGAAAGTTAACACATTTGTGGAGAAAACAAAACACGAAACGTCACGATGTAGGCTACATTTTGAGCTCAGTGGTGATTGCTCTTAAACACAAATTCTCAGAGGATCACAAAAAACACGGAACTGAAGTTTCAGGTGAATTTACTATGCCAAAACGTTGTAGGTATGTGTATCGATATACAATAAACTCACCTTAAATTAGTGTTCCGCTTGTTTTATTGGATTTGCATTATCTGCAGTGTTTACATGCTTTGGGGACTATGACACTGTCAGCAGAAGCAATAGCAGATCTATGTAATACTTAGGAATTGGTCCATTCAGGGTTTGAAACATACTACATCGATTGCTAAAACTAAGACTAGTTACTTTTGTACCAGGCTAGGTGTGAAGGTATTTTCTCACACAAGAGGTCAATTGTCGATTTGTGGCGAAGCCGAGGTCGAAAAGACAGCGCGTGCGAGAAAATACCTGCATCAAACACAGTGATTTGAATGGGTGATGGCCCGGAATTGCAAAAAATGTTTTAGGAACTGTAGTGCACTTGTGTATTCGATCAATTTGTAAGTTTCGGTCTTGGCTCGACAATTTTCATTTGGGAACAAATTAGCAAAATAGCTAGTGTTGTGCACTTTTATTTTGAAAAATTAGAAAACCCAAACGATGGTGAGCTAGTCGTAAGGTAAAAGAATATCCGATTTTTGTTTGTAGTGGAGGTATTAGTGCCACAACCTGAACGAAATTAGTGAGATTGACTGACAACAGAATAAGTTTTCGTTGAACTTACTGTACGTAGTCTAATCGTGCTGTACTATAGCGAAAAGCGTCAATATTGGCGTTGAAATTTGAAAATATAATTCATCTTCATGAGTGCAATCTGTTCCGTGCTATTAAATTAACCTTCCGTCCATAAATTACTCGAACCAAATTATTTTTCTCACATCTTGCGACTAATATGCAGTAATTTGCACATTCTATTATTCACATCTAATAATAATTTGTCGATTGGGATTCTGTAGAAAGTTAGCGACAAACGACGAAAAAAAAACCAATTAAAATCGGTTTAACACTTAAAATGCTTGTTTCAGTTCTCAAACATGCTAGAAATAAATGAAAATTGTTTTTTTTTTCGTTATAAATCATTATGGAACATTATGGATGGAAGCACGAGCTCCGGTTGAGTAGAGTTTCGTTTTTGTTTTCGAATATGTTCCGACTTTTAAATTAATATTTATTGCAATGAATTTAATTAAATTTAATCAATCAATCAATTAATTAATTGATTTGAAACGAATGAACGTTGAGATAAATGTTGCATGTTAACACTGGAAATGAACTAACAAATTAACATTGCGCTGTTAATACAAATATTGACACTCTAAAACGACATACTCAAGAAAGTAATTAACAAACTTGCTTTTTTGGTGGTATAAATCTTAAATATTTGCTTAAAATACCAGAAAGAGAGCCGGTTTTAAATTCGTTTCTTTTTAATTTAGCAACGACCATGTTTGCGAGAACACATGCAAACTGGATTAAGAGCTTGAAATTGTTTAAAAATGAAATTTTATTTGAACTCAAGAATTATTGTGGACAGTACTGGACTATTTTTTAATAATTGGAGCGTCTTCGTACCGCATCAGCCCACGCAAGCATTTTCCATGCGTACGATGTGGTTAGCCTTATTTTCTTGTCTCAATAGATCATGAGAAAGTGGCTTACCTGAACTGTCATAATTGTTTTTGTTTTTTTTCACTGAGAAGAAAACGGATTTGAGGAACGAACACTATTTTCATTTCCAACTTTTTCAACCCACACATTTGACAGCTCTCAAATTCTATGGTTCCTTAGGTGGACCTGTTGAGTGCACTCAAGCATTTTTCGACTTGAAATTTAGTATAGATAAGCTTCAATATTCTAGATGGAGCAGTTAGTCATGGCTGTATCGTGATATTATGATATTTCAGAGTTTGATGATTTATAGCCTAGGGATTAGAAAGAGCCCTGTAGGATTGTTCACCGCCGGTTCGAACCCAGGATCCTTGGCTCTGTCGATTGAGCTTACTGGTACGTATAGAAGGCTCCTTAAAACAAACCAGACTTTCAAGAGAACAAAAGAAAATTTCAAAATTTTATTATCAAATCTCAGAATCACATCAGGAGTGAACGTATTCGAGGCTCCTTGAACATAAAGGACACAATCGTCGACAGAGTGAAGAATGAGCGG
>JANTFA010144109.1:0-11879 GCA_026413405.1 Phytosciara flavipes | reverse complement strand
AGTTTACTATTTAATGTGAATGGAAGTTGAGAAATTAACTTCAGCTCGTCTTGAAAATGCTGTAAATCCAAGAAAAACACAAGAAATCCTGAAGGAAGTGGACTGAATCTTTGAGTTCTAGCTAATAACTAAACAGAAAGAGAAAGGTAAATAAAAAGTTGAATTTGGATGATTATTTTAGGTTTTAGGCAATTTCGCGGGACTGCAAGTGCAAGTGCCTCAAATTAGCCATTCAAAGCAGGTACATACATGAATGTTTTCATGCTGGGGTACGAAAGCTCGAGGAAAAATCCATAATTGCCCCCAGTTTCTCCCACCGAAGCATGAGAATACGCTTTGAGACTGTCATAAGACTGAACAATGGTTGATAATTCAATTGTCTCTTTCGCCTGTGGTTGATTGCCTCACATTTTCTTTTTTATATAATTAAAGACAACAATTTTTTTAAGGGCTTACAGAATTTATATCACTCATATAAATTCATATCACTGGCATGTAATTTATGGATAAATAGACACATTACGAAAATACGTATCACCAGAATCTAGAATAAATAATTATTTTGATAATTAAACCTTGATGACTGAAAGGGTTGTTCCACGCAAGTAAAAAGGATGGTTCGTTTCATATAGTGGCAAAACACGCAAAATTGTGTCCTAGTAATTGCGACAGCTAAATGCTAAAAATTATTACGTGACATATCTGAAATTCGAATTGGGTTGGAATGTGCCTCATAAAGAATCATGTTTCCAGTAAAGCTGTTTTCTAATTCATATTGTACTTATCCATATTACGGCGTGGAGTTGCTCTCAAATGAAAGGTGAAATTTCAACAATAAATTAACCTTCAAAGCAAGTAAACACATGTTGGATAAGTGTGCGGCCAAGTGTAACGGCACAAATAGATCTTCATTCTTCATCGTTCAGTTATTACGTTATGTCAGTTATTTCGCAGTAGAATCCTCAAATTACGAACCCAAAAATGCACAGCACCTTCATTTTTACTCCGGTTCAGTTTGTATACAGAATATTGAAATTAAATGGATTGGCTCCGTATACGTTCAATTCGAAAAGGAAGTTGATTTGTTCGTCACCAGTCTCAACATTATCCAGTGGATTGACTTGTGTGCTTGTTCTTACCAGTGCTTTTGTTTGTGATTGGCAACTATCGAAAGGATACGTTTCGTATCAGGGGAAAGCTATTGAGTACTTTGTCGCATACACTTTGTTTTATTATAATTTCATTAAAATTACGATCAACGTCTACATTCAGTGGGTCTATCGCGACGACCTTATACGGTTGTTGAATCACATTATGACCGCAAAGTTTAATTTTGAAAAATGTGGAAAATGCGGATCGTTTCAAGACGAAAAACTAGTGAGAGATTTGAGAAATAGACAGATTTTAGGTTGTGTCCAAGTGGCAATGATGATTGGTTCGATAAGTTGCTACGTGTACCGTACTTTGTACTTGGGGGATTACGTTTCGTTGATCTTCTGTTATTTTACTACTGTCTACATCAATATTTTTTCGACTTTGACAACCGCCATCTACTACTGTGGCTCCATGATGATGATTAATCGCTTCTATCGGATTTTAATCAGCAGACTCAAATATGTGTTGATTATGGTAAAGAAGAAGGTAATGTACACGTTAATATTGAATATGACTATTATCCCACATTATTATTCTTAAAGTTTTAAGACGGAAATGAGTTTCCATCCTTATGATACTCGATTATTCTCGTTGACTTAGAATAAATAAAAGAAAATTTCGCCAGTTCCGTGTTTTACACTGAGAAAATCTAGAATCTACTGATTTTTAATGAATACTGTGACGGTAGCCACATCTCATCACTCATTTGATGTAATTTTATTTCAAGAAATGTACTAACGGTATCGTCGATTCATTGGAAGATACAACAATGCTGTTCACGGACACTATAACTTTATTGAAAAGTATCCAGCAGTTCTTCGCTGTGCACGTTATCCTAACGAGTCTAGGATCTTTTTTGTTTACATTGATCACGGTACAGTCTAGTAAATTCACACTGTACGTGTACCAAATTTTCATAATAAATTAACGTTTGATACAGTAGAATTCGGTTGACACTAACTGAGTCAAAGAGTTCTATCAAGAAAAGGTGTAATGCGCCATCTCAGATTTTCAGGTCTCCTTCAAGTGTAACTTTATGGATGAATTGGCGCACTTATGGTGTGAATGGAAGCTTTTTTATATTTGTATATGCGGTAAAACATTTGAATTGCAGTTGTTCAACTTGTACAGCAGTTTGATGCGAAAACATAAGCGAAATGAAAGTGTTCCGATTACTGATGTACTCATCGACCTAACAGGCTCCATTGGATTCGCTTCATTTCATTTGGTAGACTTTTACTGCGTGGCTAGTGTATCGACCGTAGTGTACAATATGGTATTATTACAATATGTGATGGGAAACCACGAATTTGAAGTATTAAGTGTGAATTTGTATACCGGAGGAATCATTAATACATAAAAGGTTATATACCCAAAGATACGAATTCACACACACTTTTACGAGCGTAAAGTCACAAAAAAACGCATAACGATTTTTGGTCCTAGGACTGTTTGTACGGCATAGGAATGAAAGTTTGATGAGTTACAAAACAATCATATTTCTCAGAACGTTCTTTTGTGGGTTTTCAGAATATGTGTAAAACCATTTTTGAGTATTACAATCAATATTTGCATTTGAGATTTTCTATTTCAGAATGTCAAATTAACAAACATTGTTCATAAGAACTGGACCAAAAATGCCGACTTCCGGATGAAGAGTGCTGTGAGAATAATGTTAATTTCACTCAGAGATTATGAAATGATATTGCGACACATCGTCAATATAAAATCACTTCTCTGAATCCTTTTACCAATAAAACTTCAACAAATTGCCTTACTTTTTCATTCATAGATTGAGATTTTATCCTTTCAACTGCTGGAACACTCTAGCTCGATAAACAACATAAGATGCTGTGTTATCAATAAACAAACGGCAATTGCAGTTACAAATTTTGAATTGACTTCAGTTTCACTAAAAATTGTAGAACAATTATAATTTTAGGTTTTATCAACGGTAGCATCATATCTGGCAATTTTAATTCAGTTCGAGTTAGCTGACAATATAGGCCAAGTGTGAATTGTCTTAAAAGAGAAAAAGTAATTTATGCAAAAATGTTGACATTCAATTTTCATCAACTGTACTGTGTTGTATAAAACCGATAGATTTTTGCAATAAAACCTCCCTATAGTTTGATTTGCAATCTTTCACTCACCTATCAGTCTACTCATCGAAACGTAACAAAATCAACCGTACCAATGCACTATCTCTATTTGACTTACCAGATTCGTTGCTTCGCTGCTTGATAGTGCATTGACAGGACATATCTTCTTGATTTTTTCGTAACAGATAGTTCCATTCGTTCAATTTGAAAAGTGAAAATAATGTTTGCAGCACTGCATCAGCGCTGCCAACACTGGTATCGCATATCGGACATTCGGTGACATATAGGAAGTGTTTTGTCCCTCGGTTTTTGTTTACATTCTTTTAAAGTCTTTTAACCGCGATCACTTTATAGCTCTAACGTTGAATTATTGAATTGAGTAAATAAAAAATTATGGCGAATTTGATCGACACAGACTGCTTTAAGTTCAACGAACAGAAATTGTTCGCTGCACTCCGAAAAGTAATATCACCAGCATCGGAAACACAGAATATTACAGAGTGTAAAGATGACATGATTTTTGTGTGGAACGCTTCGGATTGCAATGTAATGTGCTTCAATTGGAGAGCAGCTAATGCCCGAAATGATGATTCCGTCAAATATCAGGTAATTTTTCGATAAAAAAAATTCTATTTCATTGGTTTCACACATAACCTCACATCCACCGGGCAAGTAAATCTGCGCAACAATTCTGCTCTGAGTTCAGTCACATATAGTCACTCTCTGAAATGTGATGGATACATTTCATATCTCTTCCTCAGACCCTGTTGCCTTCCTCACCACAAAACTACACCGTCGACAAAATAACTGCATCACAGGAAGGATCATATTTGGCCCTATCTGGTCGCCGCGGTGTTGCCATTTTAGAATTGCCCAGACGTTACGGACCGAATGGAACATTTTCTGAAGGCCGAGATAAAATTATTTGCCGGTGAGTGAACTGGAATTTATTTTTGATCGGCTGAATATCTTCGTCGATTTCATTCAATTTTCTGTCCAATTTGCAGATCTCATAATTTAGACGATCGTCTTTTCACAAACAACAATCAGCTGGAAGTGCTACAAGTTCGATGGCACCCAGCTTCACCAAAAGACTCTCATCTATTGGTCTTGTTGTCGAACAACTCGATACGGTAGATTTTGCCGTTGATGTATACCCGAGCACCTGTGTTAGTAAATTATTTTCCTTTGCTACTCTACAGGGTCTACGACGAAGAAGTTTTGATTCATGTATGGCGTATTGGACCGCTACCAGTCGCAGTGCCACCATCTGGATCGAATGTTCCCTATCTGAATAGTTTAGGTGATACGGCTGTAGATTTTGACATTGCACCGCCAAGAGTTGTTTCGGCCGGTAACGATGTGCAGAACACCAATCAATCTACACTCGTAAGTTCATCTATCACGATTGCCAGATCAATTGAAATCATTTTCTCCTATAAATACCGTACAGGAATCAACAATGACGGCTATGAGTCGTGTCCAATGGCCGTTGGTCATACTACGTGGTAATGGAACTCTATACGTTTTGTTGATTGGAATCGAGACGTCGAAGTAAGCCCCAAATAGACGATTATTATATTTACACTAAAATGTCTCGCTTATTGCAGGCCACAACTTCAAGGTCCATTGTCTGTTTATCCAGCTACCGATGATAATTATGGCTTGGATTCGTGTTCGATAATCGTGTTGCCATCTCTCCCACCAACCATAGTCTTAGCGGAAACTACCGGTAAAATTCATCATGCCCTGCTTATGGATGAAGTGGAAGTGGGGGAAGAGGCTTTCAATGACATCGATGCCAGCCTAATTATACACCCATGTCAGTATTCAGTGCAAGTACTGGAAACTGTTAAATTGGAACTGGGTATTTCTAAGACCGGAGGCGTTCAAGGCGCCTGTCCCATTCATTTTAAAAGGTATTTCTACACAGCCAGCCCATACAAGAAGGATCCTCGTCATTGATTCGATTATCGTTCAGAGATTTTACAGATGAATCCAGATATTTTGCTTATCACAACACTGGACTTCATGCGATTACTGTGCATTTTGTCAGAGACCTGCAGAATTTCGTCGATTCTGATGGTATATGATGACTTTGATCACTGATGAAATGTGGTTTTAACTCAGATTTTAAATGTTTTATCAGATTCCAACATCGAAACAACCAATATGCTCAGCACTCCGAGCCGTGCCGAGTATTTGGTGTGCACCAGAGCGGTAGACTCGAGTCAAACAAACCCCGTTCTTGGTTTCACTCAGATTCAGTCGCCGTCAGGCATTCTATTGCTTTTGGCGAGCGGGCAAGTTGTGTCGTTGTCATTGATAGTGGATTCGGGGATTCTACGAGAACCACAACGTAAGCTCAAAACAAATGAAACGAAGCTGAACCAATTGCCGTATTCTGAATTCGAGTCACACATCAAAAGTATTCTAGCGGCTGATGTGTTGCAACCAATTTTAAAACTGAATACAACATCGGAACCGTCGCCGAAGGAATCGTTTGAACTACTCACTCATGCCGTAGAAGTTTTACGCGAACAATATTTCCCGAAGCTGAACAAAGTGCGAACGGAAATCGATAAGCGTGTCAAACATTTGATGGTGCTGAAAGAGCAACAGAAACAGGAAATTGTCCAGCTACAGAAACAGACGGATGAAATCCGAGAGAATGCCGAACGATTGGCCGAATTGTACGAAGACGTTTCCGATAAGCAACAAAGCTTATTCAAACGGGCTCAAGAAGTTGTCCGACTGGCCACTTTGAAAACACCCGATTCTGCACAACACGAGAATGATTTCCGGAAACAAATCGAAAAGATAAACGCGCTGACGAAGACATTAGGTAGTAATATTTTGATAGCGAAGAAGAAGATGGAAAAGCAAAACATTCAAGTTGACCAGTTCAAGAAAGACAATGCGAAGAAGACAATCGTGTTGCAGCCCAAGGTTGAGAGAACGATCATGGAATTGCTGACTGAATTGTAAGTACAATATTATGAGTCTGTGGTCGCGACTCTACTCTGTTTTATCATAATCGCAAAAGTCGACTTAACAATTGAATGTTATACCCTCAGACATGATGACATTCGTGGACAAACAGAGCAAATTGCGCGTTTCAAGGAGCATTTGAATATGTCGTAGCTACCGCTAGTGGAGCATGCAGCAGCTTTCAAGTGAATGACTCGTTTTCTGATAAAACTTCTGTGTTGCTGTTCAGAACAACTTCATTGTAATGCTTTGGGTAGCGATGTTCAAATCTCTTCGTGAAACGAATCGTCTAAAAATAAAGATAAATCGATGAAGTACAAGGTGAAAATGTTTTATTATTTATTCTTGCTGCGCTCAACGGATTGATTCTCAAGATAATATACTTAAATACATCGGTTGGCTTTCAGTCGTTTAACGTTTCACTTGTCGTGGCTACAATTAGTATAGCGAATCCGTACCTTCGTGTACATAACAACTTTTGAATAATTTGAATTTTTGGCGCTAAGAGGTCCAACTATTGAAGTTATAGAATTTATATCAACGACCTTTTCTTTTATTTCCCTAGCTGTGTGTCTAAAAATCACTCAACGAAAATATCAAGTGATATCTGTAGAGTTGAATGTAGAGTCTCATAACATCTTTAGATCCCGACGCAATAATTACTAATTTCGATCTAGTGAAAACTAAACTGAATATTTTCGTTCGAAATTAGAGTGCGTTGAAATTTATTTTTCATTTCATTTGTTCATTCATTGCTTCACTCAAAATTAAAACTTTGAAGCGGTCTTAAAAGGCGTTTCGAGTTCTATAAATAAAACTTAACATCCTGAAGGCAACAAAAGTACGTTTTCCCTTCGAAAATAAGGGCGAAAGTACCACTTTCGCCATTCACGCATGACATGCAGCCGTCGGCTATAATAAATAATGCTTACATATACATAAGCATTCAACATCTGTAATTTTTGACATTGGATTTTCATTTTTTAGTAAATCCAGTCTACATAAATATACGTAGAAATTAGAGTCATTTATGAATTAGTCATCAGCAATTGAGATTAAATTCAATAGTTTCCTGAAAAAATCGCTTTTATATAGCACAAGGATTGAGTCCGCAAAGTACTCTCAATTTTACTTTTGCATGTGAAAATAACTTAGAAATTGAATTTAATAAATGTGAAATCAAAGTGAAAATAAGTCGAAATGTAAGTTATATTTACGGACGTTGTTGTATGAGAGACGAAGTATACGAAAGAAGCCGAGACCCCAGCTGTTCTTTCTTCTTGATAATAAATCACCCTTTTCCCAAGGTTTTCAAAACCTTGCCTTTTCCTAAGTAGAAAATAATGTAAACAATGAAATACTAAAGTGAAACTCATCCAAATGATGTGGTATGTTGGCATTATTTCTACAAAAATGCAATTTTCATGGTTTTCGTGTGATTCTTGACCTCGGGCCTGCATCATCGTTTACTTTTCCAACAAAATTTACGCTGATTTTTATACAGTTGCGTAGCACACCATAGAATCTAAAGCGCATCGCTCAATATAATATGACCAAATACGTTCCTGGCATATACTATCAGTATAGTATTTGTTTTTGCTGTGAATCTATTATTGGTTGTATGTGTATGCGGGAGTCATTGGCTGTTCAAATCGTGACAAATGCAAAGTGTGTAGCGATAGCGTTTCTAGCGCAAGTAAAACGAATGACTCACGTTTTGTATGAGAAAAAAAACTTAGAAACATGAATTTCATGAAGGTGTAAGTTAGGAAATGTTGCGCTTTTTACGCAGTCGTAATGGAGGATTGGAGTTTTGACAAGTTATTTTTAATCGACGGATAACGTCATTATAAGTTCGTTTGATCTTCGAAACGTACAGCCGCTCATGTAAAAATTCTGAATTGGCGGCCCTATATCTTCGATTTAAAACAGTTTTTAATATTCTAATCTAAGATGTGACCAAACAGATCTGGCTACAGACCACCTCATACATACTTCCCAAAAACAACACTGATAATAATGTTTGCTGTCTGTGACAGGGTTAAAGAGTCTCCTATTCCTCCTATTCGAACACACTCTCTCCGCGAGAGGGGAGAGGCAATGAACGTTAAAACCAGGTATGGTCTGTTCATACAAGCCGGAGGACAAAACGTTTTCATATAAACAAATCCACCTCCATGAGTTTGTTTATATGAAATCGCTATGTCCTCCGCTCCATACAAAGTTTGACATTCGACCATACCTCGTTTACACTTTCATTGGGGAGAGGCTGTTTATATTAACACAATAAATAAATAAATTATCAGTCGAAAAACGAATGACAGCACTGCCTAAAAGTGAACACATTTATTGCCATTCTTTGTTGTTGATCTCGGATTGGCCGTCGTCTCTATATCGTTGCATTATTAAGCAAAAAAGTGTTCTAACGGGATATCATTTCATGTATTAATGCAGAACGTGCAGATCGCTGGTCAGGAAAGAGTTTTTTTTTGACAATCGCTGCTACAATATTTTGACAAAATGCCGAAAAAACCTCCAAAGAATGCTTTCTTCTTCTTCATGATCCATTTCAAAAATGAAGAACGCCGACGAGGACGTCATTATGGTTCACTTAATGAGGTTTCGTCTGCTGCATCCAGACCGTGGCAGGTAAGAAAAGGGAGACTTTTTTGTGGTTAGAATTTCCGGTGAATTATTTTTTTTTTCAGGGAATGACTGCTCAGGAACGGGGACCGTTTGAGAAGCAAGCAAAAGATGCAAAAGTCGGTCCATCGAAAGAGGTAGAAAAGTACACATCGCAAGGGATCCCCCTATCATTTATTGACCGAGAACAAAAGGAATCGGAACAGGAGGAACTGACAATGATGCGATCTGTAAAAAACATCGTGATCGACTCATTCAACGACAATTGTAAGCTTTCCGTTGATGACCAATTTTCATTCGCAATTTTTAACGAACTCGTTTCCCTCCAAATACAGCCATTGCATCGAGACCGTTCTTCTTCATTTCCGGGAACTATTTCATTAAATCGGATGAAAACTACCTACCAGCGGAGATTGCGATAGTGAAATTTTCGTTTGAAACCGGAATCATAAATAAATTTCACACTTACGTCGATCCTGGTAAGATATGACCTCACTCAATTTCTTCAACTTTAAGACTGCATCAATCATTTAGTTTATCGGTTAATTTGGTCGACGATATTAGTGATTTCCATTGGGAGTTAATGTAGTTAGAACAGTGGATTCCGAGGAATTGAGGAAAACATTAAAAAGACTAAAAATCGGGAATAGGATCGATGTAATTATCCTTCAAACTCCTTTAAACTTTTTGGAGAAACGGTGGGTTTCTGAAGTTGTCGATGCTTCTTCCGAATCTCATCGCTTCTTCAAGAAGTCATTGTTACTTCTCGCCGTTTCTTCACTTTCATTGTGTACAACTAAACGAAAAATTGCAAAAGCAATACATTTCTGAAGAAGCATCAACATCTTCACCGTTTATCCAGGAAGTGTCGATATTAATTTATGAGAATTCGGGCGACAGGTTTGATGCCTTGCAAATTTTATTTTGAAATTCCATTTATGTGGCAACAATGTTTTCACTTAATCATCACTTCGCAATTTCTACAATATGAATAAGCTGATTCAGATGTGTCGATGTGCTGAATCGACAAAAGCGCTCTCTGAAAACAAATATTTTGTCCTCTACATATCAGTAACAGCATTGAAAACGGTTACATGAAACTGTCTCCATCTAACTAGCGAATGCTAGACGCCATCGCCACTGTCCATTTTCTTTTCATCCGCAAACTCATTGCTGTCGTTTTCCTTTAATTTTCTTTTTCAGAAAAAATTCCATTGGGTTACCAGTTTGAAGCAAAAGACAATTCCGAAAAGACCCATCGGCTGCCAATACCTCCGAATTGCAAGGGCGAAAAAAATTATCAACTCATTTTAAAGGAAATGAAAGCGTTCATGGGCGGCGAACCGTTGCCAATCCTTTTCACATCAAAAGACAATATTCCCATGATCAAGTCGTTCATTCAATCGTTCATTGATTTTGGGAATAATGACGATTCTGACCGCTATCGGGTGTATCCGATTCATCATGTGTTCTTCGAAATAAAGGAGACAGCGGTCCGAAACAGTGCGAGAACAGATGCAATATCGTTCAAGTCGATTCATGTTGCCGAACAGCATCTTCGACGCGAGGATTACGCTTATTTGGCCGGTACATCATGTATAGTGAGTTTTTGGTAATATTCCAGATCAAAGAATTCCGACTAATTTTTGTGTTGTGCTTTCGTTCGTCAACAGTATCATGAGGAGCTTGATTGTGCGAAATATTGTGCCTTGGCTCATGTTCAGAGTTGGGCGTACATTTTTATGGATCACATTTGTGTTGATTTGAATATTGAGCTAATACCTGGCAAACAATTTCCGGCTGAAATCGATGTCAGTCATTTGGCTAATGATGCACAAAACAACTCTTGGGTCAGCAATATGAATGACACCAAACTGAACGACACCAATGATACTAGAAATAGGACGGGCATCGATGAGGTCTGTGTGTTGAACCGATTCTCGTGATGAACAAAATTTAACTCATTGGAACAATACCCCATTCTCATTTATTTAGAGACAATCATCATCACGTTCCGTGACTGCATCGAATACGGCTACGCATAGTTGGACGAATCGGCCGGTGAACACGGAATCAGTTAACGAAAGCGAAGATTTTCCGACATTGGGCAGCCGCAATCGTAAACGAAATGCACGTTCGAGTCAACATGTCATCGGTAATCCATGGGATACATCGTCATCGTCAAGCGATGGCAATCCAAGGCGTCAACAACGCGAATTTCGAAGCGACTCGGATGACACACTATCATTCGTTGGATGTATGTGTTATAAATTGATCCCCTGATTGTGATCAGGTCTGATTTAAAATCGACTTAATTCTTTCAGCTGACATGAACTCATCGCATTCCCGCGGTATGGGTCGTGGAAGCGTACTGTTTCGCAACGAATCAGGATATGGACGCGGTCGATCTCACAGATGAAGTGAGATTTCTTTGAGGATTTCGATTATTGAAATTTCAATAAAATTTTTTAATTAAAATTGTCCATTGTCCACGTAAATTTTTCATTGTTGAATTTTGTCCATAACATGACCATGCAATAGTAAATAAAAGAAATGGAATTGAATTTGAAAGACGTTTTGATTGAAATGAATCTACTGCATCGAGCGGGCCTGTAAAGAATTTCGTATCTTTACTGAATGACTCAAGAAATTACTCTGTTCAACAGAAATAAAAAATGTAGAGCCAACTGCCATTCGACAGCATTGAATTTTCTAAAGGAGGTGTTCGTTTTAGCATAGCACTGATACCAGCATGAACATAAGAAATATTGGAAGGCTTATGGAATCATAATGAGCCTTGCATTTCTTTCGTACAGACTACAGGAGTAGGTAGTGTTTATTTTGTATGAGTAAAAAACACACCACACATTTGTAGGCTTTTGACGTTCTTAAATAGTAGTGTTCATAATTATGTGTTGCATCGGCAGCCCAATTTTTTAAATTTAAGTGGCTCCTGATTGTTGAGACATCCTAATTGTTGTAAAAATC
>JANTFA010144098.1:0-11879 GCA_026413405.1 Phytosciara flavipes | reverse complement strand
TTGTATTTGTCGTTTCTTTATTTTTTTCCACTGTAAATGTTTTGTAGTTGGATTTGCATTACTTGTGCTTACTATCGTGAGTCCATGAATAGGTTCCAAACGTTCCATATGGAAACCCATATAAAGCTGAAATATTTATTGATTCTTGTTGGCCAACTTTACAAATAATTTGAAAAATATGTAGCAAATACTCCACAATTGTTTTCCAATTAAACTTTTTATTACTGAAGTCTTGTTTGTCTGAAGTCTTTTTCCAATTAGACCAGACCGCAGTAAAGCCAATAAAATTTTATTTCATTGATGTGCTTATAATCGAATGGACGATTCGATTTTTTATGGCATGGCATCTGTTTGCTATTAGTCATAATCCACCACTTGAAAGATAAGTTCTTATTTAACTGACTGATAAGAACGTAACTTCGTTTCATCACTGTCAGTTGTTCACCCGAGCTCAAGCAATGATGCTGATTGTCGGAGCAGTTTTTGGAATTTTGATTTTGGGTCAATCCCTCGCCAGTACCGTCCGCTATGACAACTATCGCGTTTATAGTGTTAATGTGGAAAGTGTTGACGATTTCCACAAATTAAAATCAATAGAAAATCAATACGATTTTTGGAGAAGTGGCAGTGTTGGTCAGCGCTCTGATGTAATGGTGGCACCACACAATGTTGACGAATTTGAAAAGTTCATTGCACATATGAACAGCTCAGTTAAGGTCGACAATGTTCAAAGGTAAAAATCATTGGAATTTCATGAAAACTGTTCGTTGGACTGAATTTATTTTGTCGAACAAAAGGCTTATTGATTCGGAAAGCAATTCGATGAGACTCAACCGTCTGCAAGACGAAGGGTTTGGCTGGACTTCGTACCACACGTATAGTGAAATATATGATTGGATTGACTCATTACTGCTCCAGTATCCGTCAGTGTTGACAGACTACACTGTGGGAACATCATTTGAGGGAAGGCGTATAAGAGCGGTTCGGTTATCACGAAAGACGGTAAGAAATGGCTCTGTTCCAAATGGATTAAAGTATGAAATTTGAACTGGTCATCAAAATGAATCCCTTTAGGGTAATCCTGCAATATTTTTGGAGTCTAACATTCACGCCAGAGAATGGATAACCTCTGCCACAGCTACCTGGCTTTTAAATGAACTTTTAACTTCGACCGATCCAATTGTTCAGGCTTTATCGAGCGAGTACGATTGGATTATCGTGCCAATTGTTAATGTAGATGGATTTGTCTATACACAAACCGTTAGTTTGCTGTTGATTTATCGCTCCTGCTCCTTAATATTCCAGTCATAATTACAGGACAGAGCATGGAGAAAAACTCGCCAACCACATTCGCTGTTCTGCAATGGAGCCGATCCAAATAGAAACTTCGACTCAAACTGGTTTTGTAAGTTTCCTAAACCAAAATTCTAAGTCAGCCGCACTGCACAGAAGAGGACTCTCAAGTGAATGATCGGTTGAGGTCCACGCCTCCTGCAATGCTGACAATCTATCATTTCTATGTAATGTCAACAAAAACTTCTGAATTACAGACAACAACGAAGGTGCTTCCAAAAATCCATGCTCATTAACGTATGCTGGGCCAGCTGCATTTTCGGAACCCGAAACAAAGGCACTATCCGAATTTTACTTGAATTTTGCGCCATCAGTGAAAATGTATCTGGATTTGCATTCTTACGGAGAGTACATTTTATTGCCTTACGGACACACATTTGTGCAACCTGAAAATTACCATGACATGGTTAGCTGATGCACGGTAAAAGATTGCAGGAAGATTGAAAACTGAATCGATTTTTAATTTCATGTTAAAGATGAACATTGGATTAAAGGGAGTAGCTGCGCTGGCAACACGATATGGAGCTGACTACATACTTGGTAGCGTTTACAACGTGATGTGTGCGTAACTATTATTTTTGTACACATTGAATAGTTGACTGAAGAGAAAGCGTCTCGTTCCAGATATTTCAAGTGGAAGTAGTATGGATTGGGCCTTTGACGTTGGAAAGGTACCACTAGCCTTTGGGTTTGAGCTACGGGATGCGCGGAATGGTATTCCCAATCAATTAGCACTAACAATGTTGTTTACATTAAATTGAAAACAATTTACAGGAGGATACGGTTTCATACTACCGCCAGACCAAATCATACCGAATTGTGAGGAATTTATGGACGGTATTAAGGCTATGATTGCTGAAGCACTTGTGTTGGGCTATCTGAAATGAAGCTATTTCTTGTTGGGAGTGTATGATAGTTGAAAATTGAAATAAAGATTCGCAGATCAGACAGCAAAATGTTTCTAATTCTTCGGAATCTGATTCAAAAAGAAAAATTCGGTCAAGTGGAAGACTGAACTGAACATTATTGGTGAACATCAACTCAATGGTGAACACTCATTCCCAACTGGCCGAGGTTTTTCACACCCAAAATCAACACCGATCGCTCTAGGTTGGATTAGATCAGAAATAGGTTACTTGTAACGCTTTAAGTTGATCAACCCTGCTCAGATTTTATATTTGAAAGGTATGATTGTCAACTTTCATTTGATTTATTGCTAGGTCCGATTTTGATCCGAAAACCCCTTCCCGTCGATGACAGACCACTGCTATTTTGACGTCTGTAACAAGTGGTTACTAACAACCGACCTCTGTAACTGGAGTGGAATAGGGTGAATGACCAACGAAATTTTTCGAAACAATGCAGTCGGTCCATGGGAATGACTGAAATTGAAAGATTTGTTTCTTGGCTTCCTGGCCACAGATTCGAATTTGCAATACATCGTTGGAATCGTACGGATGCCTAGTTTGGACTCCAAACTTTGGATAAAAGGATAGAATTTCAAAATTCTTTGTAAATGTGACTTCCTTCACAGACGCCCATGTTGTACTACGGTCCTTAGTTTGTATACAAGAAAAACTGCAATTTCTTAGTCATGTCAATCAAATCAATTACCCGAACAATTCATCAAATGGCATCAAAAGGCCTACAATCATAATGGGTATGTCTTCTCCTGTAGAGTCTACTATTTTTCAACTACAAAATGCATTTCATTTTCAATGATATAAAACCCTCTTGAAAATATTACACATGCAACTTATGAAGTTCTCCACTTTTTTTTATGAATCACACGCATATTTTGAGTTCGACAGAAAAGCAAAATGTGAATATCAGACGTACTTCAATAACCGCCATTTTTGCACTTAAAAAATGTATAAAATCAGATATTTTGAAATTGTGCAAAATAAAAAAAAACTCTTTTTTTTTTGCTAAATCCATCAATTGATACATGCTCCAGCACCATAGGAAAAAAACATTCCGTATCCACCTAGGTGATTTTTTGGTTGAAAGCATATCTCATTCATTTGGATTTTTTTTTCATTCATTTCAATGGATCTTGTATGATGGATATTGTGTGTGTGTGTGTACCGTTTGGTTCACGCGACTATTACAACATTCGATACTATAGAGTGTGTTATACGATGTGCGAACAGTTTATCCGTGCATTTAAAGCCTGTAAATAAGAAGTGCTGAAGCAGAAATAAAAGTTGAGGAACACTTTTCTTCTAGCTAAATGTGCGTGTAATGAATTTAGATTTTTAGTTATTGAACGATTTATATTTGGAAACAGAAGAAAAACGAATATTTCGGAGACACCAAGCACATTATGTTATGATTATGAGTAATGTGCTGAATCTATTACTTCTTTCAACCAGGATGTTTCCATATTTTTGGTAATTTTTTCAAGTACGTTCCAAAGATCCAAAGAGTCAAGATATCATTCAGTAGTTCATGAACTAGATTTATCCTTCGCCTAGTTAAGTGAATCTGTTGGTCCTTAGGGTCCGATCTAGTAAGTCTGTTCTTACCAAAGGTCTACAACTTTGGACGAGAAATGTTAAAAATCTTCTCATACCAAAGTAAAAGCAATTCATTTATTCTTAACACTTTCCAATTTGAAAGAAGACTGTTTTCTAGGAACCTATAACCAGAAATGTAGTGTCGGAACGCAAGTCTGATCATGTCAATGCGAAGACAGATGTGCGTCAAATGGAAGTAGTAGACTTGACACCAAGTTGTTTGCTTCAGCTGTTGATGAAAGTTTTTATAAGAAAGCGGCAAGATGGGAATTAGTGTTATAATGCGACGTTAGTATCCACTTCACTCATACCGGATTTTCAACAGATGCCTTCTATGTGACAAACATTTTAACCGAAGATGGCAGTCAGAGAGGACAACTTCGGAAGTATTGTCAATCAAAATATAGAGTTTTATGTTCACTTTCATATAAGTCGCTTGTTTTCTCAAAATTATAGCACCAGTTTGAATGTAGTTACGCACGTTGCTCACGCGTTTTTACTTGCTAAATACGGGAAACTGCGTTTATCGAGCAGCAGTCCGTAGAGCAACGTTACCGTTTCAAAGGACTGTTCAAAGGAAAGACAAGTAAGCTGTATGGCGTCTGTTATTTTACTGGTTGTTATTCATTGTGATACATTCGTCACTCTTGTAAAAAGTAAATTAGAAGTCAGGATGACTTCCACCCTTGAGAGGATCAGGGTGTATACCAAATGAGACAAGAGGGGATGGTTAATTTAAAATAATCGAGCAGCCGGTTACATTTTCGTAAATGTTCACATTATTCGTATTGTCAAAAAAGGGGCCAGCATATGAAGGTATAAGCTAAATGGAAATATCGGGCAAGGGGAGAGGGTGGAGTCGAGAATTCGGAGGACGTCATCAGTTCAGCTTAGTGTGAAGAGATGGATATTTCTTATAACAGCACTGAGGTGCAGGATACGGGAAGATGAACGTATAAGCTTTCAGTGGAGAAACTATGAGATTTTTGATGTTAAGTTTTAGTAACGGACCTTTAGAATATCTGTCAGTAAGTGGTATGGCATGTATGTGGTATGCGTATCCCTTGTAATTTCAAATCTACAGTGAATGTAGACACTATTCGTACTAGCACTCTCCATTAGGAAGAAAGAACGATGAAATTCACCGAGATTCATTCCGAAATGAAACTAGCCACAGACTCTGCACTCTGTATGGATTCTTAAAATAAAATTCAGACAAATTTAACATACTTACGAATTTTCGCTTATATGGACATTGTCACATGCGTAAATTATGAATAAAAGAAAGCCGCATTAACCGAAACGAAAATGCGATCAAAGCCGATCAATTGATCCGTTTCATACAATGACCTCATTTGAATTTATAGAGAATGTTGTGCAGAATGGACAGGGTCGAACTTATGTGTAACGAAGGAGATCCTATATCAGAACAAATAGTTTGTCACAGCCCCGATTTTTCTTTTGATCACAGTTATTTGGCAACAAGTTTTTATCTTCTTGTGGATATATTGCGGCACATCACAACAACCTAAAAGGTTAGCAGACGCAGATCCGGAACTGTTTTGCTAAAGTTAAATCTTATTCTTATTGCAGCTTACAATATGATCGCACACGACGAGCATGAAATCGTGGCCGATTTTCTTGCTTCTGTCCGGTAAATACATTATTTCGTAAAATGTTTTATGTAGCAACAATAATTTGAATATCATAATATTGTCGACGACGGTATGATGGTACAACATTATTCAATGGGGGCACCCAGGAATAATAAGCTACCGTTTTAAGTTTTGTTGTGGCATCTGCAGTTTCTGTAGGAATATTTTCCGTAGCTAACAACATTATTTCATCATGAATGTGTACGTACAGCAGGCATGAGTGCCGACAGAAAACCGTATTACTCGGCGGCGGCTAAAATGTCGGCTCGAGCCCTGGAGGTGCCCAAAATAACTAAGCAAGTGGGCATCTACAATCTATCGGTAAAGTTGAATTTTTTCATCGGTCGAATATATTTTCCCGTAAAGAATTTGGCATTGAATTTCTGCCTGAGTCGTGTTCACAGAGATTCAATATTCTGAATTCTAAAGGAAATTCTGTAGTAATGAGCCAAGAATTTTTACTTGCTTCGAAGGAGAAAACGGATTTTGAAATAAGTTTGTCAATTTCTTTCCAAAAACTTTATGCAAAATTTTTGAACCTTCCAGCCGGCTTGAGCCGATTTTTGGCTGGCAGCTCGGCTCGTTCGAAATAGGTCGCCAGCGGCTTATTTTCGGCGGCGCTCATGCCTAGCGTGCAGTATAGGTAAAATGCAACCAGGAGAGTTAGAGAATATTGCTTATTGCAACATTGTTTATAAATTTTGCAAACTTTCGTTCTTTTCCAACAATTAACTTGCTCGAAATAATCGCAATGTAGTACGATATGAACCCAGTCTGTGTGGCAGCAATTTTCGGTTGGTATTGTTTGCCCAGAATTATATTGTGTGTACTGAGTACTGTACATACAATTTAAACAGGAGAAAATTTGTTAAATAATGTGTGGGAAATTGTCGAATACAGTTTGAATGGTTGATGGTGGATTTGATGTTTTCTATGTCGTTTCCTACTGTTATGATGTGGAACATTGGTCATTCATTAGACCATTGCAATTATTTCCGAATATCAACTTCGTTTGGATATATATGTTCTGCCCTACACAACATTACCACTAATGAACCCATCCATCCATCCTGTAATGTGTATGGAATATACATTTATTTGAATTAATACCGCCGTACATACAGATGGAGCTGTTACTATAAGATAAGGTAATAATTATAAGCGTAACATGTCCCAGTCCAATCCTATAAATAATTGCATCAAATTTCATTCGTATCTCAACATATTATATTCATTGAACTTTGCGTGTGTGTGTGTTGTGGCGGGTTGTTATTTACAGAATATTATTCGTATTAATCATTTCGAATTACATTTCTGGACGACTCGAACCCATTCGGTGGGAGAATGTGAACGGAAAACTGATTTCAAATTATCATTTTTTCGTTTGTTGCACCGAATATGGTGATTGCAAATGCAATCAATTTTTTTGAGTAAAGTTTTCTTTGATGTAAAAGAGACACATCAATACATCATATCGACCCGGTTTGAAATAATTGCCAATTTTTTCTACAGCCAAAGGCCGTGAAATTTCAGCGTTAATTTGCTTCAACTGTTTTTCAGCTGATCCACTCACACAAGCAAAAGAACTCATACCTCCCTACACTTATACGGTTTAACCACTATCACGTTCGTGTAACTGCTTCAACCGGATAAAGATGAATGAGCTTTTTTGTTTGTGTGACTGGATCAGCTGAAGCATGTCTTTCAACGACTCCTGCATTTGAGCTCTAAGACGGGTCCGTGCCCGCCATGATGATAGGGAAAAAGTCCGCGTCGGGCACATCCCTCAACTAGCATTTTTTGAGTCGGACATTTTTAAATTTTGGACAGGGGAAAGGCTGGCTCGGGCATACCCTATTGTATGTCTAAACCGTCAAACATCGTACAAAATCTAAATGGAAAGTTGCGGTTTTGACAATACAGTACATCAATATTCCAAAAGGAGAATTGTGTGGAGTAATACACAAAAATGCACAGATTTTTTCATACTTCAGGGCCGCAAATGAGGGGACTTTTAGATTTTTCCCGGGTTTTCGGCTGTTTGAATGAAATTTATTTTTAGTATCTGCTTTGGACGGCTGATTTTAGGCACTTTCGATTGTTACCCTCACTCCGTTCGGGCTAAAACTCGCAAAATTGCAAAATTGTCTAAGGGGTCGTGCACAAATGACGTTAGGCTTTTTCAGTGCTGTCATCAGATTACCATCACTGAAAACCCGACAATTGTTCGTTCTTTCGAGCTGTGTGTCCAACCCTTCCACTTAAGGGGTGTATTTGGGAGGTAGGACGCACCACTTGCTCCAAAAGTTCTTAATTGGATTCAGTGCTACCATTCTGGTTCTATTCTTCATCTATCCTAATGGAATAGCGATCACCGCTATCTATTAACCAATCATGCTGAATCATGTTTGACCTTTCTACGCTTAAGTCTTTTCTTTTTAGGATGATTTGAATAATAAAGAAGAACGTGAATGTAAGAACTATTTATTAATTTCAATGGAGATTCGAAAAACAAATGTCGACTATGTAAGAGCTTAACTATGTATTTAGGCGGGATAATAAAGAGTAAAGTTTGCACTCAATAGACTGCGTTGTTTTACTTGTCTGAGGATTGAACACTGATCAAAAATGAGTGGCAGCCCTGTATGTATAGGCGAGACGCAAATTTTTTTATGTATTTTGAACATTTTTTGTTGTGTTTGGTGTTTTGCTAAACTGTTTGTTTTGCAACAGGAACGGGACGTGATTCATGTAAGAACTTGTTCGAAAAAGTCAAACATTGATGCAGAAAACACCTTTATTTTGCAGCTGCACTTCTTTAGGAACGTGAATCCTACCTGCTGCACCAGTCAACATGAGTGAGAGCTTGACGTTCTCGCGACGTTCTTGCAGAATGCTTAAAATCGTTTCAAAATCATTCAGATTGATTGTGAATTCTGATGAGCTCAAAGTGAGCAGCTTCAGTTTTGTAGCGTACCGTAACATGTTTTCAAGTCCGTTCATTGTCAACTTCGATGCCGTTCCTTTCTCCAGCCGCAATTCTTCCATTCGAGACCCCAAACCATTGGCTAACACAATCATGTCTGGATCAGTCAAGCCTTCCATATCGTTCAAATCCAAGACTTTCAATTCTTTCATTTGAGAGATATTTTCGATGGTTTCGCTGTCGATGATTCCATTGCTGAGTTTCAAGTGCTCGATCGGTGTACCTTTCGTTTTTAAGCAATGACTGAATGCGTTTGCAGGCAGACCACACAAATTGAGCTTGAGCACTCTCAGTGCAGAAGACTTGCATAGAATACAAATAGATTTCAAGAAAACTAGTCGCTCTCTCGGATTAACATTCATATCCAATTCGAATTCCAGTAAATACGGAAAACATTGAGCAATGGAAAAAATGAATTTTGATGGAGCTATGTTTTGAATGTGCCCAACGGAAACCTTCTGCAGTGTTGGGTTCATGGTGATGAAATCATTCAATAGTTTGTCATCGAAACCTTTTACTTCAGCCAATCGAAGCTCCTCCAGTTTGTCAAATTGTTTCATATAAGTGCTTGCAGCAATCGAGCACTCTTCTAGGTGTAGTAACTTCAATTCATCACAATCGGCTAGTAAATCCCACCTACTTTTGGATAATGCGCATTGATTCAGATAAAGTTTCTCTAAGCTAGAAGGAAACGAATCTGCACTTTCAATTGAGCGAAAACTTGTGAGTGAGAGTTCTTTCAGCATAACCGAACAGTGTTGATTGATCATCGACAGGGCTGTGTCACCTTTGATCTGAATCGACTCAGCCAACGATCCGAACGTGCTCAGTGCAATCTCCTCTTCGCCAATCTTGCATTTGGTGAGATCCAAATGTTTATACTTAGCAGTTGAGAACAGCGACTTAGCTAATTGATCGAGCTGGACACAAACATTGGCCACTCTAGCCAGATCCAGTGAGTTCAAATGTGATAGAATCATTCGTAAACAATCGCTGTTGAGTGCATTCAGAATATGATCAGGTTGATGCCATGGCTCAGCTACCCGAACTTGAACAGCGCAATCACCAATGTGATGGACTTTTTCAGAAAGAACTGCGGCAGCAGTTTCAACCGTTTTAAATTCTACGAAACCATAGTTTTCTGGAAACACTTCTACTGACTGCACTTCACCGAAGCGTTGATAGTAGCATATTATTTGATCGCTCATCTAAGAGAAGAAATTAATTGAGAATTAACTGTCAATACGCATTGCAATTTGAGAGGAGATTGTTGAAAAATGAACTACTCACATCGACACTGCACGGTGCGAAATGCAACGTCCGAATGGGAATATCAAACTTAGTGAACAGCACTACTTTTGCCTTTCTATCTAATTGAACAGATTCATCAGCTTCACCGATGGTAGCTTTATCAATATCCATATTTTTGATATCATCGTCATCTTGTGGCGGTTTAATAACTTTGAAATCACGGTGCATAATGTGGTGCATGCCACTTGATAGAACGGCTGCTGCGATTTCAGTCAGTTCGAATTCCACCAAACCATAGTGAAGCTGTTTTTCTTCCCGTATTTCTACTGAAATTATCTTGCCAAATTGTTCGAAATAGCCCGTGATCTCATCGTACATCTATCATTGGAATAAAATGGAAATTAGTGACTACATTATTATATGGATGATGTAGGAAAGTACTCACATCGGGTTGGATCGGCGTAATATACAGCGTTCGAATCGGGACTTTACAAGCACTTTGTGTGGCCATTCTTATTTCTTTAATTTGAAGAGCAAATGAAACACTAATTAATTTCGGGAAAACATATTTTCTTTCATTTGTGGTTGAAATTATATGAGCCCTAGAAACGATGCAATTCCTATTGTTACCCTCACTCCGTTCTGGCTAAAACTCGCAGAATTGTCTAAGGAGTCGTACATAAATGACGTCACGCTTTTTCAGTGCTGTCATCAGATTAACATCACTGAAAACTCGACAATTGTTCGTTCTTTCGAGCTGTGTATCCAACCCTTCCACTTGGTGGTTCCAAAAGTGCATAATTGTCGGGCTATAAGTGATTTTAATCTAATGACAGCACTGAAAAAGCGTGACGTCATTTATGTACGACCCCTAAAATCAATCGTCCAAATCAGATACACAAATAACTACTGCGTAATACGACCCCAAATTGAATAACTTTGTCAGCGGTGCATTTTGGAGGCATTATGTAAATGAACCTTTCGCTTAGACTGACGTGGATTGAATAGTTATTTACATTACAAGGGAGAAGTCCGAAAATACGTACTAATGATTCATACTGGGGACTGGACTGGGGCTTCACAGCGGGAGTAAAATAAGAAGCGACACATACAATCCATTTTGTTTTATTCATTTCACATGTGATAGGCACGCTACTCCAAATTCACATACGCATGCATAACAATGTGAATGTGGATATCGCATGCGGAATGAATTACATTGACTGGATTGTATGTGTCCCATCTTATTTTTAAACCGTTGTAAAGTACCCTCATTTTGATCATCGAAATTGTCAAAACCGTCGGCTTGGTGCCGGAAACATGACTCGAGGCGCTCTTCGACGACTTAGTCTCGCTACGATGCTCCAACACCGAAGACTTGATATCTTGCAACAACGTCAATATTTCTACTGACTTGTCGCTGCTACTGTCATTCGGGCGAGTAAAGTCGAGGATCGAGCGCTGGACAAGAGCATCAGATGCAGGATTACATGAGTTCTTCGGTGTCTTCGATGTCTTCTGAGATGTTACCGTCGAACTCGTCATAGCTCGAACACAAGTATTACACAGAACAATCACATTTCTGGTAATCTGGACATCGCTGGCAGTTTTCGAGATGCCTATACACATCAAATGAACAAGAGAATTGCACTTACCGCAATTGACGGAGCAATCTTTCTTGATGTTCGACGGAGGGCAGTCATCTCTACTGCATACCTTCGCATCCGTCATCGTAGAAAAAAATAATCCACAATTTCAATAAACAACTGAATAGACTGTACTATTCGTCAAGAATGAAAACAAACAAAAAGCAAAAAGACGTGAGTCGACTGGACTATTCGACAGCTGACTGTGACAGCGCGCGAATATCACAACACAACGTTACACACGCGTAGTCAGTTACGTTGTCACAAAAAATCAAAACAAACGATAAAACATATGCGATTTGTACGAAAAATAAACCACAAATGAGCTGAACTCGATGATACACTGACAAAGCACAATTAACGAGTCAAACAAAAGCAATAAAATATGAACTTAGACGAATTAAATAAGGCAAAAACGTAAATAAAATAAGCGCGCAAGTATAGCACAACCAAAGTGTTCAACACTCAC
>JANTFA010144086.1:0-21917 GCA_026413405.1 Phytosciara flavipes | reverse complement strand
CCAACTTCCTGTTAAAATATTCAAATTTTTGATTATTTTGCAGTTAAAAGGCATCTACTAAAACCACAATGTAATTAGAGCCGACAGGAAGTTACCAAATTTACCATAAATCATTATTGCAGAAGAAGAGGAGATGAAAAAAATATTTCGAAAACTCATTGCTCCTCATGTCATGCTACTATTATACATACAACACTTCTTCATTATTCCGTTTCCTACTTGCAAACACGAACAAATTGTCATTTAAAACGAGCAACATTCTATGCCGCGTTGTATGCTGCTGTTGCTCGTCATCATCGCTTTCAATTTGCTTCAGCGAACATTTCGTAATAAATGATTTACGAGTGTAATATTCATTATTGTAGAGTAGTAAACTATACACACATCCACTTTAGCGTTATCATCATCATCATCCGAAAAAAAGTTTCGCTTAAATATGGATATGGGTGCGCTTGATACACACCCCTATATAATATATGGGTACACGGTGAGCTTGAACAAACTTTTGGTAGAAATGTATGGAGTAATCAGTGTTTTAAGCTTGGAATGTTCTAGGGAGGTTCCAAGCATTGTTTCCATGCAAAAAAAAAACGTCAAATCGGGTCTTTTTCAGCTTCGTCGATTTTCGTTTGATCTCGTTCGCCGAACTTTGTGCGGTAATTACATTGCAGGTGAGACTTTTTTTCCACTAATTTAATTTTTCTTAACTGCCTTAACTGCGTCTGCTTCCCTCTAACCGATTAAAGTTGTCAATGCGTGAGTTCGATTCCCAACTGTGGCAGAAAAAAAACTGATTGTCAGACGTATATAGAAATAAATGTGTGAGTGTTTCTTCCTCCTCACACATTCATTCGATCACCGGCAAAGAAACAAAACAAACCAGACGTATATAGAAAATACAGCTAATTGAATCGATTCAAATCTGGTGTAGTTGGTTTCAGTGCTGTCACACGGCCCATCGGTCAAGACATTGCTGTGAGCCTCCGGTACTTCTACTAATTTCGTTCCTAGTACACCAGATGTCACTAGGTTAGTCGCACAGTTTCCCATTGAGCACTGTAAAAACAATTCGGTATGAATGGATCTCGAAAAATTAGCAAAATTTAGTAAAATAACGATTGACCCACACGACATGTCTCACGATAAAAAAGTTAAACTTTTAGCTGTCGTTGTTTTGGTAATTTTGACTTCTACGAAAGAAAAGGTCTGTGACCCAGGTAGTTGAGAAAAATGGATTTAGGGAAAAAAAAGTCTCACCCGCAAGTGTAAGCTCCTAAAGCCCGCCAAGGTAAAAAAAGAAAGAAAAAAAATCGACGAAGCTATAAAAAAACCCAAGTTCGGTGATTTTAATTTTAGCATGAGAACAATGCTGGGAACTCCTAGAAAGTTCCAAGCTTAAAATCGAGTACTAGACACATTGACTAATAAGTTTGTTCAAGCTCACCGTGTGTATGTACAATGTTGTATAGCGGTAGCGGAAGTATGCAGATATCATTTTTACTGAGCTTTTGAATTGGTAAAACCATGACACACACATACGTGATCATTATACAAGACGATTATGAAGCAGCGTGTGATGCATGCACATAAAATTTCTAGCTGAAAAACAATTGAATTGTCAAATATAAACAGAGAAGACGACGACATATTAATGAACATGTGAACCAGGCGAACCAGGCCCTGTTCAAAGCGGCGCTTGTTTAATTTTATGTACACACCAGCATTGTAGGAGTTTTGCAAATATATTGGTGGGCTTGATGAGATTTGTTTTGATTGTGAAATGGTGATGATATACCTACGTAGCGAACGTATATATCAGGCCTCGTGCAAGTATTTTTGGATATTTTATGGGGAACAAAGAACCGGATACACATATATTCTCATCTATGAGAGAAACACAACATCTCCCTACACAAGTTCCGTGTTGTGTGCTGTGTAATATTTTCACTTCCATTTCAGTTTTAGCTTTAAACATCTCAAGTTGACTGAACACAATATTGTACATGGGTTGGAGGAGGGATTTTTCTTTGCCATTCGCGCATTGTGATAGAAGAAGAATGCGACAAAAAGTAATCTGTTAAAAAGGGAAAATTATTTCGTGTAATTTTCTCCAGTGAAATGAAAAATAAAATTTCCCAGAATGTCGCTTAAAGCTTTATTATGAGAACATTTTATTCGTATGCATGGATTACGTTGGAAGAAAGATAATATAAATTTCAGACAAATTAAATTAGAATGTTAGAAGTGATGGGAGCAGGAAGAATGTTATATATGAAAATGGTCGCTTTGTTCAAATGCTTGAAACAAAATAATTTTCCTCCTTTATATGCTGTATGCACTGCACAGCCAGCCATAAATTTGATAGAAACTATTAACACAAACCATGTGTTGCATGTTCAGCTGTAAAGTTGTGTACGTTATAGTGAAAAGTGCAATTATCTAGTCCGAATGGAAAATTTTATTAGACTCAAACGTAGCATCGTTTGTAACATTTCGTATTTGAATTCTATAGGATTTCTGAATCCCATCTTTTTTACTAATTGGATCTATACGGTGGGTAACATTTGAAAATACTGTCGTACTATAAATCTCGTAATTTCCCTACTTCTTTCACTTCTTTTACTTCTTCATATGGGCCAATGGGAGAAGCAACAGAAATAAGCCTCGATTGAACCCAGCTCTAGTTCATCCCATCGAGAGGATTGTTTCAGTGTTTAGTCTGAGACTCATTGTAAGCAAAAATACAAACAGAAAAGGTAGAAGTTTGAAGAGTCTCAAGGCTGTGATGAAATAAAGTTTTTGTTTCGCACCCTTGACGCTTTTGTTCGCTGATAGAAAATTTTACGTCTGATGACTGGTGGTCCGGAAACCTCTTCTTTAATTCATTTGTAAATTTACGAACTGATAGTGACACTGCCCTTCAAGCTCTCCGACAAAGAATTTTAACGCTGAAACAAGAGGTTTTCAAGAGGATCGTCCCTTTTCGAGCTTTCTCGTCGCTAGGCAGTGCAGGGCGTTTTTTCAAATAATTAAAAAACGAAAAACTAGCCTTGAGTTTTGTCATATTGTTTTAAACAAACCGAGTGCACGCAAGCGGAACGGTTAAGCCAGTCGAATTCTAAATGAGGAAAAATAACTATTTGTGCCAGTTAGTTTCCCTAAAAGTAAAGTCTCGACGCGTGTGTAACTATACGGTTGGACAGTTGCTTGCTTTTAGACGAATTCACTTGTAAAGCTCATGAAATTGGCTAGAATGAATCGTCCTAAACATATACGTAAATAATGATTCAATTGTTGTGTAGCCCCTAAAAATGGAAGCATTGAGTATTTTCGAAGGAGTTCAAGGTGTTCGAACACTCTATCTACCTACTACCTCCACTGTGCTGAGTAGTTTACAAGCAAGAAAAATTTTCGAAGAATTTCGATTGAACGTGAAATGAACTGTATGTTCAAAATTAGTATTCGGTAATGTAGAGAAAACGTATTCGGTTAAACAGATTGCAGAGAAACGAGATGAAACGGTGCTTCCCCGGAATATATTGCATTCGACCGATTTGACCTTTGAGAGATATGGCAAATCAACACAAAGGCAAAATAATATTGCCTACGCTTATGGTGCTAGGTCGAATAAAGATTTTGCCAACAATACTTTTTGTTTATCAATGTTCTCCATACACGTAATGTAATGCTTATCCAAATGGAACTTTAGGGCAGTACTAGATAAAATAGGTGGTACTAGGTTTCCCCTTAAACCAACACTAGTGCCTGTTCAAGTGTTTTCGTGCAAGTGACGAAAACTTCAATAAGATTGTGGAGCGACAATTTTGTAAATCAAAGTGCAAAAGTACCCGTGTAATGTTATCTTTGCTGTTCGAATTTCTATTTGAAAGAAGCAGAGTTCTTGGTTTCACATTCTTACTTCACTAACAGTCAGTTGGAAGTGTGTGCAGTGACAAGACGAGAATCAATTCAATAGAGATTTTAAATAAGGTTTGCAAAAATTGAGCGATTTTATTTAAACAAAAAAATTATTTTCACTTCTCAATTTTACTACGACATTGATTCAGAAAGGTTTTCTGCTAGAAATGTACTCGATTCGAGATCGACACTTTTATTCAGTACAGTGTCATTTGCCTAAATAATTGACCAAAATTGTTGAGTCAAACTCGAGTGTAGAGAATGGGCTAATAAAAAAGAACGCTCACTGCAATCTATCTTACATGGGCAATGTGGGCTTCAAATTTAAAGAAGAAAAATACCAGAACGGGTCATTTTCATGTAACGTTGGGACTAGGCGCCCATTACATTTAATAAATTTTCGTAGAAATTTCGACCAACTAGTTCTGAGTCAGCCATTGTTTAACTAGTGCAAATCTGCCTGTTTAGTGGGCTTTTTTGAATATTGGCAATAAACTGATCGACAGAAAAATCATTTTAATGAACTGGAAATACAATTTTTCCGACTAAAAATTTCATTTCACCGTCCGAACAACAGTGATCATCGGGAAATGAATCGACCTCAATTTCTCTTCATTACACATCTCCTTCTACATCAATACTACCGAGCAAATGCATTTTAATCGGCTAAAGAATATAAATAGAACTCAACGATTTTTGTAAACAATGTCTGTAGATAATAAAACTGAACATTTCATGAGCACACATTTCTATTTTATTCCGATTTTCACCACAGGCTAAACAAAAGAAAATTCAGCATAATTTCCGGTTCCATCAACGCAGAATCACTCGCGTGTCTTCAGCATTAAGCATTTCTTCTTATCTTTACTTCAGTGTTCAAATAATTCTTGCAACAAGATGCATTTTTTTAGCGGCTTGTAAATAATTCAAACATCTTTTTCAAATGATTTCGAAACTAAAGTTTTGAGTACAAATTTTTTAAATGAAATTTATTTCCTAGTAATTATTGGATAAGATAACCCATTTTGTGCTCTCCGCGTACCGAAATGCTACGTTACGTTAATTTGTCATTTCCAAACCAATTTTTCCAGATGTATTTAACCACCCAAACATTTTGGCTCGTGTTTCTGGTCCATTCAATCAGCACGGATCAGCCAGTGATTGAACCGTTGAACTCAATCAACACGGAATCTATTTCCCAGTTAGAACACACAGTCGAGACGAAAACAATCAACACAATTGACATCTTGCAACAGCAGCTCAATCAAATTTTAGTTCAATTCTGTGCCTCTGAAATCGATCGAAACAAAACAGCGTCCGCGATTTTGAAATTTGGTCAACTTGCTGATGCAAAGTCTTCCATCAAAAATGTGGTCCAGTTCTACATCGAAAATTATCAAGAAAGTTTTGATAATTTGCTGCCGTTCATTGACCAGATTACATCGCTTGAATTGCAAAATGTGGCGTACAGTACCTTGGTAGAAGCCACCAAATTGAATCAGATAAATGTATTCAATTTGTTAAGCTTTGAGAATTTCATTCGAACGAAATTCGAAGCGACTGAAAATGATGACATTGAACGAAAAACTTTTGAAGATCTCCTGCTGACAGTAGGGAACCGGATCAAGGAGTTGATTGTTGCTACCGACCTCGATAGACTGATAACTGTTATCAACAGCACCGACAGTCCCGATAGTATTTTCTCGCTGATTCCAAGAATAGTTCAGGGCATTGATTTAACCAGTTTTTCTGACATGGATCGAATCTTCCAATTTTCTATGCAGCTTCCGAAAGTAAACCAACTTAAACTGATCAGTGAAGTTCTATCCGAAATGCTTGAACAAGTTCAATATCAACACATCTTTCATGTTATCTTGCAAATTAGAATGCTAAGACAATCGGTGACTGATTCAGTAGAAAAATGTTTACTTTCGACCATAGAAGAAACAATCCCTTCGGAAATTAATCAACTGCTTGCATTTGAGACACAATGGCAAGTTAAAAATTTTCATTTTGATGAAAATTTGTATTTCTCGTATTCGCCGAAGTACTCGAAAGCACTATTGTTCGTAGGTTCTACTGGAACTTTCATATGGCAGTTTTATAGTCACAGTTTCAACACTATATCAGTTTATAGTCCTCACAATAATTATCTTTTATCAATAGAATATTGCTTTCACAATGAGTCGTTCCCTACCGTAAGAGAAAATAATGGAAATGACGTTACCGAAGACAACTGGTATCTTTTAATGAGCAAGG
Source organism: Phytosciara flavipes (assembly GCA_026413405.1). Lineage (NCBI taxonomy): Eukaryota > Metazoa > Arthropoda > Insecta > Diptera > Sciaridae > Phytosciara > Phytosciara flavipes. The sequence continues at coordinate 15,740 of JANTFA010144086.1, read as the reverse complement.
ACCTTACTTATTTTCAAATAAAGAATATTGTCACTAATGAACTGCTAATAGTCGAGAGCATCCAGGAGTTGGATAACGATGGAACCAGTCGTTTTCGTGTAGGCTTGTCTGCAAATTGTTTGAATTGTGATGCCAGTAAATGGGTACTGAAGTTAGAGAATGCGGGTTATTCACCCTTAAATTCTGTTTGTCCAAACCTGTATACAGAACATAAATAATAATATTTCCGATCAAGATGTTTGAGACGATTTTGAACTATTATAAGAGCCGTCGAGTCAATAAAATAAAATTGTTAGAATGAATTGCCCTTGTTTAGTAATTTCTGTTTTAACGTTGAAAACAAAATCAAATCAATAGTCATTTACGTTTTCATAAATTGCATTCCTCTTATTCGTTTTACACGTACGATGTACTTCAATGAAGCAACTTCATCACATAAGGGTAGTGGTTTCTACCACTTTACGTAGAAAACTACTTCTCCTAATGGTTGAAACTATTTGGAAAAACATCGAACTGTAAAACGTTCAAAACAAAAAATGGCACTTTTCGTTAAATATGCTAAAACTAATTTTAACGAATGAAAGGTATGCAGCACGAGCTAGAGGCATTAGATACAAATGAGGAAGCTCTCAAGCCAGAAGTCAAGGGTACAATCCTACGAGCGTATGACCAAATTGTTCCGCGGAAACGTAACAGAACAAACTTTGGCCGAATGAAGGAACGTTTTTTTACTTAATCTCCATTGTCGTACACTGCGAGCAATAACTAACTAACTATCTCTCCTAACGAACTAACTCTCTTCAAAAAAATGCATGCCCTGTGCTCGTTTGTAAATGTATTCAGTCAGGGGGCGAAGGCTGTTGACGGTGTTGTGTTGTTATTTATAAAATACAACTTCATGATGGAAAAGAACTGTTCCCATTTCCAATTCCATCACGGAATTGCATCAAAATGATTACAATTCCAATGACAAGTTACAGCGACAATAACATCGAGTGCAATACACATCGCAATGCAAAGACACACATTGACGTTATTTCAAATAATTATAAAAATCGCAAAAAACCAGCAATACAAGAGCCTTGAGTTCTGTCGTTGTGTTTCAACCGATAAACTAACCGGCTGCACGCAGCGATCGCCCGCTCAACAGCTCGAACATTGGGCTCATTCCAGCGCTCCCTACGTACATTCTTAGAATTTTGTAAAATTAAACATAATTTTACAAAAGAACAAAGATTTCTATAGAAATTCTTTTGAATACAAAATTCTGAGAATGTAGCGTAGGGAACGCTGGAATGAGCCATTGACAGATTGTAAGTTCGTCCATTAAACGGATTCGACATAAGTGAAGAGCGTGACGATTAAACACTTAAACAACGTCAGTCGAGCTCTAGAGTAGAAAAAATAACTACTTGGCCAGTAAATTACCCTAAAAGTAGATTCCGACACGAACGGTATGTATACGGTGTGAAGGCTTCTTACTTTTATACAAATTCTTTCACTTGTAAAGCTCATTAAATTGCCTGAAATCAACCGTACAAGACACGCACATAATGATTTCATTGATATGTGACCTGTGGAAGTCAAAACATGAAGTATTTTCGAAGAAAAATTTTTCAGGTTCGCATTTCTTCAAGGTTTTTCTACCCCTTACATCCATTGTGTTGAGTACTTGTACGAACAAAACCGTCTTCGGTTAAACAGATTGTAGTTATCTTTGAAAGATAAAGCGAATCAACACAAAGCCATATCGAAGTTGGCTACTTTTATGGTGCTGAATAATCATTCAGTACCTACACCATGCGAAAGTTCAACATTACATAGCGATAGACCCCCTGAGAAAATGATCCATTACATGTGAAATACTTTCGGTTCATTTTTCAACTTTCTCATGTGGCAGGTAGTATGCAGTAAAAACCAGACTGCATTGAATATTGCTACGTAATTCATCAATTCGAAAACAATTTTATGAAAGAACACTCACTTCTGTGTTTTTGAGTGACTTGCTTCGGTAACTGTCTATTCGACATGTGTGTATTTGCATACCTCGTCTTCGACTCGGATATGCAATTTTTACACTTTTGGAAAAGACTGTTACCGAAGCTTCTTGCTCAACTTGTGAGTTGGCTTTTGTTACAAAATGGTTCTCTCGAGTAATGAATTACTTTCACAGCACTCAATGCAAACTAATAATTATCAATCAATTGTTTACCAACGTTCTTCACACACTTAATGGAATGGTCATTCGAATGGAACTATTGATTGTGAGCGACAATATTTTTAAATCAAAGTGCGAAGTACAAAAGTACCCGTAACGTTATCTATTCTGTTCGAATTGTTATTCGAAAGAAGCAGAGTTCTTTGCCAACATTCTTGTTTCACTAACAGTCAGTTGGAAGTGCGTGCAGTGACTAGAATCAACTCAAGGCATATTTTAACTAGAGTAAGCAAAAATCGAGCGTTTTAATTAGAAAGCATTTATTTTTACTTCCCAATAATACTACGACATTCATTATTGATTGGAGGTTTTCCTCTCGAAATTTTTTACTCGATTCAAGATCGACAATTTTATCCAGACGGAAGTCATCTCTCATTTGTCCCGTGACTAACAAAGTTAAAACCAAAATATCTAGAAATCCATTGATATTTTCTTTGAGCATGTTTCATTCATTCGAAAAAGGATCTATCTCTAGTATACCAGACATGGTCGTGAAATTTGCCGTATGGGTTAGCCACGCGACAAAAAACTTCTGCGATAGATAACCTTCTTTGGGATGTGAGCATAAAAATTTAGTATTTCCACTTACTTCTTATCGAATGTTCCAATGTTTCTTGTAACAGAAGCAGGAGCATTTTTTGTGCGGCAGATAGTTCGATTCAAAATTTTTTAGTACAATTGACAACCAATCTTTCCAGATGGACTTAAACACCCTTGTATTTTGGCTCATGTTTCTGGCCCATTCAATCAACACGGAGTCAGTAAATGAAACGTTGATTAACTCAATCAACACGGAATCAGTGGTTCAAACATACGACAATTCTACATATCTTCAGTTAGAACACACAACCGCAACAGTTGAGGCGAAAACAATCAACACAATTGACATCTTGCAACAGCAGCTCAATCAAATTTTAGTTCAATTTTGTGCCTCTGAAATCGATCGAAACAAAACAGCGTCTGCGATTTTGAAATTCGGTCAACTTGCTGATGCAAGATCTTCCATCATAAATGTGGTCCAGTTCTACATCGAAAATTATCAAGACAGTTTCGATAATTTACTGCTGTTCATTGACCAGATTTCATCGCTTGAATTGCAAAATGTGGCGTACAGCACTTTAGTCGAAGCCACCAATTCGAATCGGATAAATGTAATCAATTTGTTGAGCTTTGAGAATTTTATTCGAACGAAACTTGAAGCGACTAGAGATGATGACATTGAACGAAAAACTTTTGAAGATCTCCTGTTGACAGTAGGAAACCAGATTAAGGAGTTGATAGTTGCTACCGATCTTAATAGACTGGTTACTGTTATCAACAGCAGCGACAGTCCCAACCGTATTTTCGAATTGATTCCGAGAATAGTTCAGGGCATTGATTTAACCAATTTTACCGACATGGATCGAATCTTTCAATTTTCTATGCAACTACCGAAAGAAAACCAACTGAAATTGATTAGGGAACTGATTTCCCAAATGCACAAAAAGATTCAATATCAATATCTCTTACATGTTATCTTGCAAATTCGAATGCTAAAACGATCAGTGAGTAGATCAGTAGATCAATGTTTACTTTCGAGCATAGAAAATGCAATCCCTGCGGAATTTATCCAATTACTTTCAGATGACAGTAGATGGCAAATTAAATATGTTGGTTCTGGTCTCCGTTCTGTTAAATATCTAGATTATTCAAGTTCACCGAAGTACTCGAAAAATCTATTGTTTGTAAGCCCTAGTAAGAATTATTACGGAATGAGATTTCAAGGTCAAAGTTCAAATTCTGTGAACGTGTATTTTTACAATGCGGGCCATTACCTAAGCGTAGAATATTGCTTTCATAATGAATCATTTCCTACCGCAAAGGGATCTGATAGTGTTGACCGTTCACAAGGAAGTTGGTACTTTTTAATGGACAACGAGCTCAAGTATTTTCAAATAAAAAACATCTTGACAAATGAATTGTTGGTCGTCGATTATATGAAAGAGTTCGGAAATGATCAAGTAGGTCGTTTTCGTTTGGCACTTTCAAAAAATTGTTTGAATTGTGATGCGAGCAAATGGAGATTGGAGTTAGTAGATGGAAATTACTCACCCTCAAATTACAATTGCCCAATTGATAACTAAGTCAAGTAAAATTATGTGTACAGCGTGCAATTTAGTACAAAATTTAATAATAGTCAGGAATCATTCAGATTTTCACCTGTCATAATTTACTCAAGAACGCTTGTTGTTGGAATATTAAAATTACATTTTTAAATCGAAACAGAAATTGAGTTCAATTCATTTATTTAATTAGCAGACAGCGCACACCTACAGGAAGATGCGGGAAACGCCAATCTACTTAGTTTCTTAATTTTCGAAAATTATTACAATTGTTACATTTGCTCCGAACATTTCTCAATTATGAACCTAATACAATTTAAAAAACCGATCAACACCGGGAAAATATCAACTTTCGAAGAATCGTGCATGTTGAATACGTTACATAACTCGAGATAAAAATGAAACGTCACATTTTCGTGTGATTCTTGAGCTCGGCTTCGCTTCTGAACATCAACAGTACTCTTCACACGTTCATAATGCTACCTAAAACTTAGGTCTGAACAAGGCAACTCTCTAGCAAAGTCGCGATCGAAATCGGGAGTGCACTGTGTTAGAAGATTCTCAAGGAGCACTGTCCGATTTCAATCACTCTAATTTCGTAAACAAACTTTGTGACTTTGCTATAGAGAGTTGCCTCTCAATGTTCTTCGTACGTTCCATGTATTGCGAGATTAACTTTCGACTGTTAGATAATGTATACTACATTCAAACAAACCCAACAGTAAAAAGCTGAGTATCAATGTTATCTGCAGTAACAATTTCATTTATGGGGTTGAAGAAAAGCCAATTTTCCATTTATCGTTGGTAATCTATCGTCGACAAATTGATTTCATTACTTAAATTATCTCTTTCTCTTAAATTTTAACTTTTTTTACTTTTTATTAAAAATATCTCTTTTTACATTTGTAGAAATTAAATTTTTTTTTCCTTCAATTTTTTTAAGCTTTCTCCATTGATTTTCCGATTTATTTTCTCTGGTTTCTTCACAATTCAAAAAGAAATCCCCAATTTTTGACCAATCAGCTCATAAAGATTGGTTTGGTTTTTTGTTTATTTATTTATAAATTAGCCAATCTGGCGTGAATTTCACTAACCAAAACAATTTCGAAATAAATTTATTTCAATTTCACTAAATATTGAACTTACAAACAAGAAAAAAAAATTATAATTTCGATAATTCAAGGCGATTGTTCACCATCCAATGGTGGACACTCCGTCGAAATAAGCAAATTTCTGCTTTGTAACTGCGGCCGATTCAAAACATGGATTGGTAAATCGTGTGAAGACTGCAAAATTTACCATCGGGGAATCAACGAAAAATCGATGGAAATTAAAGAGAGTTAACTACCTGGCTTGTTTCTTCTTGAGCCATCAAAATTTCTTGTGTTGTCATGTATTCTTTTTTGAATTCACATCTTTTATCATACAAGTAGTTTATCACTTTTCTACATGTGATTTCTGAATCAATCAGCATCGAATGGCGTCAGGTCAAAGTCCTCTGGAATGGTTGCAATGGTTTTGTTGCTCATTTTACCGATGTTATTGATCAAGTTTTGTTTGTAGAATATAATTCTGTTAATCAAACACTATTTGTCGCTTAGAAATTGGTTTTTTGTCAACATGATTAATAAAACTTTAAAGCTTTTATGGCGATATTCAGAATGGCCTCAGACAGTTTCGATAATTTGCTGCTGTTCATTGACCAGATTTCATCGCTCGAATTGCAAAATGTGGCGTACAGCACCTTGGTCGAAGCCACCAATTCGAATCAGATAAATGTAATCAATTTTTTAAGCTTTGAGAATTTCATTCAAACGAAACTTGAAGCGACAAGAGGCGATTACATCGAAAGAGAAACTTTTGAAAACCTTTTGTTGACAGTAGGGAACCGTGTTAGGGAGTTGCTAGTTGCTACCGATCTGAATAGACTGGTTACTGTTATCAACAGCACCGACAGTCCCGACCGTATTTTCGAATTGATTCCGAGAATAGTTCAGGGCATTGATTTAACCAATTCCACCGACATGGATCGAATCTTTCAATTTTCTATGCAACTTCCAAAAATAAACCAACTCAAACTGATCAGTGGAGTGCTTTCCCAAATGCGTAAAAATGGTCAATATCAACACCTCTTTCATGTTATCTTGCAAATTCGAATGCTAAAACAATCGGTGAGTGGATCAGTAGAAAAATGTTTACTTTCGACCATAGAAGAGGCAATCCCTTTGGAATTTATCCAACTGCTTTCATATGAGACTCGGTGGCAAATTAAACATTTCAATTCTGATGAATATTTGTATTCCTTCAATTCGCCGAAGTACTCGAAGAGAGTATTGTTCGTCGGTTCTACTACAGATTTCATATGGCAGTTTTATAGTCACAGTTTCAACACTATATCGGTACATCAGAACAATCCTAATCACATTTTCGAGAGTTACTTTTTAACCGTAGAATATTGCTTTCATAATGAGTCTCTCCCTACCGCAATGGCGAGTGGTGAAGGGGACGTTACCCAACACAACTGGTACCTTTTAATGAGCAGCGACCTTACGTATGTTCAAGTAAAGAATATTCTCACTAATGAACTGCTAATAGTCGAGAGTATCCAGGAGATCGGCAATGATGAAACCAGTCATTTTCGTGTAGGATTGTCTGCAAATTGTTTGTATTGTGATGCCAGTAAATGGGTACTGGAGTTTCAAACTGAAGGTTAGTTTCACTCAATTTATGATTGTTGAAAGCGGTACTTCATTATGAATTGAACGTGTATGACTGCAAGTAATATAAGAAGAGATTGTATGATCAAAGGTTATTTTCAAATATACGAACCAAATTCATCAAGTTGAGAAATAAAATTGTCGAAATGAATTGTGAATATTGTGGGAGTTCTTCCTTAACGCCGAAACTCGACACAATAGTAATTTGTGCAACATGTTGTGAAAAGTGGTACCACTTTCGCAACGCGATACAACGTTTTCTGCAACCGGCTGTGAAAAGTGAACTTTTGAAATGCAACCATCACCTTCGCCACAACCACTCTATGAACAAAAAACCTCCGAATTTGGCGATGGTCCCGGAACCGTATAGAACTGCTCCTCTTCCACCATGTTCATTCGTAGTATTGATACAAACGGTGAAGTAAACCATGGAAGAAATGAGAGAAATGATACTGATTTTGTGGAGCATATCGATCTGAGGCGAAGCCGAAGTGGTTCTGTACAAATCTTAATCGGGTTTCTTCAGCTTCTCAAAACGTTTCGCATTTTCAGTTGGCTTAGTATCACAACAAAATAAAGAAAACTTTGAAAGTCAACCTTGGCCTTAAGTAGGGTACTTGTTCCAAGTCAATGATCCCAAATGGCCTAAAAGCGCATATGCCAAGTACGAATTGTACGTAATATTGAGAATAATCAAACCGTTCGTTTTGTTATTTTCCTTTTGCTTTTTCTGTTTTATCTTGATTTCATTGGTAAATAACATTTCGAAGAAAATTTATGTTTCATTTTGCAATATAAATTTTACCATTGAAAACGTGTAAAATAAAATGGAATGAAGGAATATCATCTGCAATTTGTGTATTGCACAACAATTTTTACATAAATTTCTTCATCTTGAAAATGTTCGTTTTGTTACAGTTTTTATGGCTGCTGATATGAGACAAATTAGATTGAAAAGATTTCTGCAAACTGACGAACAGTATCATTCTGAGGGCGAGAGTGATTCAGTGACTTTTAGATTTGCATTCATTTACATTGTCTGACTCAAGTTAACATTTCTGACTCAAGTCTGCATGAAAAAGTATTTGATCTAAAATTTTGCGTCTTCGGGTGGCTTCGTATTGCTAAAGACTTATCGGTTTCGTCAAGGTTGGCATAAAAATCAATTATTAGTTTTATGTGAAGACCCATCCATTCGTATAATGCATATGATCGGCAGAAAATATTACGGAAAAGCAACGTTTTATACGGTCGAAAATACGAAATAAATACCACAAGCAGAACATCGAGATATTTTACCATATCGGGGCATTCATCAGCATTTATTTATTCAATCGTATAGAAAGTGGGCGACTGTTCGACAATCGATTTGACATGTAGTAATTGATGATAACATAGGAAATCGAGAGATGATGAATTGTCATTGATAAAGATATTGTCAATTTTCCGTTGCCAGAGCACATAAAAAGACAAGCTTTTATGGCAGTGATGTCCGTCTAATCTTCCCAATTGAAGAGAAACACTCCGTCACTGGACAAATTTGGTTGGTTTTTTATTTTGCTAGCAGACAATGTGGAAAGATGTTTTTACCAATGTGTCTTCAAGTAGTGAAACTTTGGTTATTCGTCGCGCGAAAAGATCACAATGGACGTCTAATTTGCTAGAGCTGACTCTCAGTTTTTTCCTCCGAAATTGTTTTTCCAACACTCTTGGCACATAAACGTTCGATAGCATGACGAAATGATTATTTTTTTACCAAGGGAGGTATATGAAGGTATTTTTCGCACTAGATGTCCGATTGTCAATCCGAGGCAAAAAAAAGTTGAAAACGCACTAGTGCGAAAAAAATCAAAAACGCGCTTCTTTATGAACCAGTGCGCTTTCTAGCTTGAATCGACAATCAAATTGTTTATAAATAAAAATCTTCCAAAGACCAATTCTCGAACACCCGACACTCGAGTATCTTGATTTTAAGGCAATGACTGTATCCATTGGCCAATTCAACAATTATATCGAACGTATTGTTTAAGCGTATACAAAAGAGTGTGTCGTAAGAGCACATTAGCAGTAAAGTAACGCTACTGTTACAACAAATCAGTTCCTTTTACGTCACGTCGCAATGTGTACAATATTGTAATATTCGAAATTGTTCAAATGAATTTATGTTTCCAAGGGAATATTTGACAGAGAATTATTTGAAGTTTTGCTTTGGAAAAGTGTGAATATGGCCCGGATTGCAAAAGGTGTTGTTTCTAAACCAGACCTGAAATATAACTGACAACCTGATTTGACCGGAAATTCAATTACCTATTCTCGCCTGAAATGATCTTACACATTTTGACCTGACCTGACCTGTATACCTGAAACCAGGCTACTTAACACATGGCTTCAATATTTTTTTTCGCATGTTCTTCGATCATTTTTGATAAATCACCGATGAAAGAATTGGCATTATTACATAACGTTCATTGGGCACTGCAGCTGAATGTGATAGGTCCACCATGATAATTTTGGCTGTGATCTGTAATGATCTTTTCGCGCTACATTTTCATTTATCACTAAGAATATAGCATGAACAATTCGTTGAACACTGCAGCTGAATTTGATAGGCCCAAACAAATTTTTTTAAATGAAAGAAGTCAGGTCAAGTTTCAAAATTTCCTGAATCTGAACCGACTGCCTCAGAGTTTTCTTGTTTGACCTGACGTGAGGCACCTTCTCGCATGCGATGTCTTGTTCACTCGAGGCAAAGTCGATTTACCTCTAGTGCGAGGAAATACCTTCATACCTTGGTAGAAAAACGACTATTCATATTGAACCTTTTCGAACGACATTAGTGACAATATTTTCTGCTCCCATTATGTCTACATACTTGAACCCATTATCGACGCAATTAAGTTTTATTGTACGGCAAATTTTGCAGTCTATTCTAATAAAGCAAGGTCGTTATACATCGTTCAGTGAACTTAAACCATTCAAAGAAGCCTATAAAATTTGGCTGTGACTTTATATTTCAACGCTCCACTCACACACACCCGAACATATTTCCGTTACGCTCCACTGAAATGGCAAGTAGAAATCAAATTCACCGGGAATCGACATAATTTATTACAATCGGGCAATAAAATCATCCGTTCCGGCCAATCGAATTTCCTTGGCCTATCATTTTTGGTATACTTACAAGAAACTTTTCGGCGATATTGTGCTAGACACTTTCGTGATAAGAACGAAAGTCACTAATAAATTCAAAGTTCTCAACAAAAATGTTTTCTTCTTTCCGTACAGTATCCACAAGATTGGAATATTTCCCTTATCATAAAATCATATTTTCTGTCCTCACAATATTTATATCCAGACGATTTTTATATCTTTCATTTATCAAAAAAGTTAATAGAATCCAGCACCTACATCGTAAAAATAACAACACCAGAACAAGAAACTTAATAGTACCGAAACTAGAGCAAAATGAAATATTTCCTCAGTTATATTTATTGACTTCATGTTTGCCTTCTTGTTGTGTTTGTATGTACACTTTTACCAGAGCTTATGGCTGTAAGTTCTATAAAATGTCATAAAATGTGTGATATATAAGGCACGACCGTACGTACGTACGGATACAAATATGTTTTAAACAATTTTTCTTTTCACACAAGTTTGTGTGTTACAATATGAAGTTGGAAATACCACACACACACACGACACACGACTATTTTTCAATAAAATCAGTTTTATATTCCCATCATAAATGCACGGCATGTTTTCTATCATTTTCAATATTTTATAGAAAGTGAAGAAAAGTTTCTCTTAAAATGACGAAATGTATCAATTTTAAAATGACGGAAATGAGTTTTCTCATTCTTTGTAGTCACTTCGCTCTTTGTGTTTGCTTCTTCTTTTCTTCCTTTTTCCAAAAACGCGTCTTCACAAGAAAACATAAGGGGACCCGTACGAGTAATGTACGGTCCATAGAAGGCATACATCTTTCAATAATTCTATTTATACTCATCCATTGTTAAAATTGCTTACAGCAATCTCGATAGTCCCGTACAAGTTAAACTTGAAAATTGAACTTAAAAAAAATTGATCAAAATCAAGTTGAATTTACTTGAGATATGGCCAAAAAACACGAAATTCCGAAATGGTGGCTAGTGGCCATTTTCTTGGGTCATCGGAAACAGTTCTACCGCTTTACGGCAATCACTACCTTTCGGACAAAAAAAAGTTTACGATGCTCGGATGAAATTTACTCGAGATATCGACTAAAGACACAAGCTTCACTGTACGGCCGAATATCCCAAATTTGGCTCACTCTATAGGCTCTAACTTCCTAGCCCAAGATCCCATTTTGACGAATTTTTTTTGGTGCAGTCAATACCTTTCATTCGTAACATCTATGAGCATTGTGCGAGCAATACCGTCAGTATTATACGCGATAAACCTCAACTCCACCTCGAAAATAGCACTATTTCGACCATATCTCTGGATTGGGTCATCTTCGAATTTAAACTAGAATTCGTGAATACAAATCGAGGAAAATAAGCCCCATCAAGATTAGTTTTGTTTCGATCGACGTACATTTTCTTATTGCTGATTTGGCATCTAGGGGTGACCACAGAAGGTTTGTCCTTACTCCGGGGTTCGAATTCGACGTGTTACAAACGTACGAGTGAAAGCATAAATCCCTCGTACTGCGTACCGGTCTAAAAAATCGGATACCACCCCAGAAATGTGTTCTTTCCATGCTTTGACTGGGATGTATATTTTTGAAATTAAATCAATGAACACAGTAGTTTTCCCCGAAGTAAATACAAACTTTTCAAATATTTACATTTACTTTTCTGATGATATTACGAATTCTGGTTATTTATTTGTCTTTGTAGCAGTCAGTGTTCAAACGACAAAACACGACGACTTTCCCATTTAATTAATTTTTCATAGAATTTTAAAATGAACGACAACATTGAGTCAAATGCGACCGCCTTATAGCATATGAATAACACAATTTTCTTGGCTTCAGGTTGGTTAAATATACTTTCGAAATTGAAAAAAAAAATGTTTGAATGGAATGAACGTCGGGTAAAATTTTATGCACCGACGTCATATATGCCTCAGAACTAAGGATCGTCCACTTCCTCTTCTTATTGCTGTCGTCACTATAACGATAAAAAATTGCTTTCCAACCTTTTGACAAGGCTAGTCCCTTCTGTTATCGACAACCCCAACAAGCATAACTGATGAGATGAGATTTATTTATGATCTTTTATGTAGCAAAAATTTATTTTGAGAATATTGAAGGAAGCGATGTTTCATTAAAAACTCTCAGCTAGACAATAGTAAATTTCGTACCGAAGAGTGCGATGTTTAAATCACCACCCAGGATAATGTTACTGAAAATAAAGTTTGAAACGTCCGGTCCGTCTGTCCTTCTTGCGAAGTGTCCCAAGCAACTACACTTTAGAGATGCTATTCTTTCTATGACATCGACGATTTTTGTTTGTCTCTGAGTGTAATTCCAAGCATACTTCGTTTTATGGCTCTTTGTACTACGCTGAATATATTTTCAGGTGCTTTTGTTAACGTTAACGTTTCCGCTACATACGTGAGCACCGGAAGGACGAATGTGTCAAACACGTTCCAGACTGATATTGCTATATTTAAAAATAAGTTTGAGTTTCCCAAACACTGCCCATCCAAGATAAATTCTACGCTTGTCCAGACCCGATTTCAGTTTATGGCCGTCGTATACATAGCTGTCGACTCGTTCGATGACAGTGTCATCAATTGTAACGACTTTGTCTTCGTTAGTGTTTGTCATTACTTTGGTCTTTGATAAGTTTACCTTGAGACCAATTTTGCTTGACTCTTCGCTTAATTGTGTTCTAACATGATCTGAGCCTGGTCTGGATTAGCTGCTATAAGACGAAGATTATTCAGATATTCTCCATTTATGTTCCCATTTCACTGCTCAGTCTAATTTCTTAAAAACACTTTACAGAGGCTTTGTCAATCTCGTATTCTTTGCATTTCTCAATCAACGTTCTCGTCACCTGCAAATGATCGTTTGTGCCACCGACATACGAGTTGAAAAAATGTTGCCTCTGTAACGTAACATACTCTTGACACCAGAGTTGCTATTTCATTAGCTTATTTTCAAGTGATTCTACAACTCAATTGTATGTAAGATAGGCCTTGGGTAAAGGGTCTTCGAAATGTACAACCAAATCGTTTACAAAAGAGAGAAAGGTAAGGTGTAAACATTACGAGCAAATGGTCTGCTGACCATTCATTCAGCGTCGATATCGAGAAGTCCTTTCAAAAGGCGATAAATGAAATAGACAAATTCGGATACACAACATTGAGCTGTAGAGCGGACCAATAGTTTTTTTTATTGCTCGAAAATGGGTTTTCATTCAACTGAAATCATTATTGTTTCATCCAAAATGTTGCAATTAATGTCCCCAGTGTGTCACAGTGCGTATTGGAATTGTTCTACAAGTGACTGTATCTCCTTCAGGAAAAAAAAGAATTCGAAAAACATGTTCCACATAAAAATGTTTTCTATTTTGTTTCATTCTGACTCAAATTTCGATTTTGATGGAAAGTACGCTTTCATGTCTAAAATGTGAAAGATATGTACGCGTAGGAGAGTTCGAATAACACAGAAGTCAATCATTTTGACTTAATGTCAGTATGAAGTATAGTAATCCGGATGAACCCAACCACTCTGGGACCATTCACAAATTACGCACGCTTTACAGGAAGGAAGGGGTCTGGTCTGACAAAAGCGTACAATTTGGCGAAAGAGAGAGTGTGGGTCTGAAGTTCGTAATTTTGAGCGTGCGCAATTTGTAAATGGCCCCTCTCAGTGTTTAGAAATCACTTTTTCCTTCGTTATATTCATCAACCAGCCACAAACATTCTGTTGGATATTCATCTAAAGCTACACTTAAGAGCAATCGCTTTTAAGGATTCGTATGTGTTGTTATACTTATTGTCATCATTATACATACAAATCCACGGAGAGATGACTGTTGTGTGCAGCTTTTAGAAATATCTGCCATGATATTGGTGGATGAATATTACGAGTTTTAATCAGTAAATTACGAACAGTTCTAGGGGGTTTCTCAACAGAGTGCGCTCTCCCTATACATTTTTGATATTCTCTTCATACATTTTGGCGTGCAAGAGGGGAGGAAGTCTGAAGCTCATAATTTTCAGCGTGCTCAATTTGTGAAATGAATGGCCATTAACGAAAAATATTGCTTGATTGCTCATTTTTACTTAGACGTAGTACACCAACGGCGTCGCACTATAAGGGGGTTGTACATAGGAAAGCGTGAATACCATAAGAAAGTTACTGAGAGTACTTTGAGAGAGTTACTGTGCAGGCTAAGATCAACTAGCGGATTCTATAGTCTTGTTGTCGACAAAATAGCTTCTCTCCATATTTATAACTGGAATCCGAAAAACATAACTTTAATCTCGAAGCACTATGGTGACATAGAATTGCAATCTTTTGATCAAATCACAAGAAAAAATCAACCTCAAATGGTTTTCCATACCCAGATATATATCGCACTCACTCGCTCACACACGCCTCTTTCTCTTTATTCAATATTGTATTCTAAATCAGAGTACACTCCACATATAAAGTCCCTGTTTCATTTCGTTTAAATGCGAGATACCATCAAGAAACAAGAAAAAAATCTCAACAAACTTTTTTTTATCGCCGAGAATTCGTTTTTTTTTTGGTATACGTAACGTAACTGAGTCAAATCCTACAAAACAAAATCCTTTATATGTTTTTCTCAACACATAACGTAGCAATATTTAAATGTTTCGGTTTTTTTCTGCTGTTACCTCTCGTCTACCTTTTAGCATTTTTTATATCGAACAATTCAAGTCGAATTCAAGTTTCTTATTCTATGCTTTTATTTACACCGAAAATGTTCATTTCTATTTTATTGTCCAAGGTGCACTTAAGAAATTTCTTTTTATCAGACTTAAACTCCATCATCTGGTTAAAAGTTTAAGAGTAAAACGTTTTTTTAACATTTTACTTATTCGGTTTATATACCGGCAACCGACAGCTATAAATGAAAATTGGATCACTCAAAAGAGTTACGAAGTAGCTTTCTTTTACCGGTAAAATGTGCAAATAATTTATTATTTACAGCAAATTCTCAACGTAGATGCAATGAATGATGGAACTTTCTTTTATCAAGTCCTTTGTATGCAAATTGTTTTTCTCTTCTTTTTTCAAATAACTTGCTACATAGATTAATCGTACAGACAATGTCAGTCAAAGCCAATGGTTCATGAATATCAGACAAGTATTTTCTCTTACCTCAAACTTACATTGCACTATAGCCTCGATTGTAGCATATTACAAAGATGGAAGTTTCTGATATTGGCATAAAAGAGTTGAACAATCATCTGTCAGGCTTGCTTCTAGGAATAGTGCAAACAAACAGTTCTGTGAAATAAACTTCCAATTAAATAATTTTCTTTAAAGAGTATACGGATTGGCCACATGTGTCAACGTGGAATAGTAGATTACTATATCAGGGAGGTAACGAGGTATCTCGTATCCAGATGCGTAAAAGTATCCGAGGGCTTTAGCCCAAGGTACGTTTACTCATCGTGATACGAGATATCGAGTTGCCTCCCTGATATAGTATGCTATTTTACTTTACGGGCGAT
>JANTFA010144075.1:0-11880 GCA_026413405.1 Phytosciara flavipes | reverse complement strand
TGAAGTGACAGAAGACCGACTTGCCAGTAACGCCACCGCTGACTTTTGTGGTAGTCACAACAACAAATCCCACAATCGATTATTAAACGAGGATTTAAACAAAAGAAGTAGCAGATTTAATGATTATATCGGAAGTAGAGCAATATATTTTGAGGCATGATGCTGCTTCGAAAGAATAGTAGAATATGGAAGAATCTCGTCGACCTAATTAATCAATTTTATTTATGCTAGTCAAATGGTATGAGTCCGAGAGTCACTTTCAATATCTATTTATGACGAATAGATCACATTGAATCATCGGTTGCTGACAACAAATATGAAAATATTGTTTGTCATCTTTTCAAAATCATGAACAGGTTCGAATTTCCCAAAACCCAAACCGAAACATGACTTCGTCTGCATATTGTACTTGTACTTAATGTCAAATTATCAAACGATAATTTTATTACTGAGCTAAACATTGGAATTTTCATTCATCTATACAACCTTCGAAAAACCTGCTGAATAAACAAAACATATTCCTACTACTCGACTCATTGTACATTCATTGTAAATTAACACAGTGAGCTTGAACAAACTTGTAATCAAAGTGCCGAGTACGAGAGGTTTTAAGGAGGTCCCGCCATTGTTCTCATGCAAAAATTAAAATCGCCGACTCGGGTCTTTTTTCAACTTTATCGATTTTTTGTGATTTTTCTTACACTCGAAGAACTTTGACTACCGCTACATCCCACCAAAACAGCTGTTAGTTAGCCTAAGGTTTTAGAAAAAATCACAAAAATCGACAAAGTCGAGAAAAGTCCCCAGGTAGACGATTTTAGTTTTTGCATGAGAACAATGCTGGGAACCCCCAGTAACGTTCCAAGCTTAAAACCCCCAAGTACTCGACACTTTAACTAAAAAAATTTTCAATGTCACTGTGCTATGCATCTCGGTCGCAAATTTTCATTTTCAGGAATTATATATCGAAGTTGAGTCGAAAGAGAGGTGCATATTCTAACAAATGAACATTTTGGACATTCGCTAAATTCAACTTGCCTATGCAAAATCAGACCAAATTTTCCACTTCCCAGTGTCACAGAGTCACAACAAAATTGTTACTTCATCTATCAATTAATGTCACACCAACCTAAGTCGCTTTAAATCACAATGAAAACGTTACAAAACGAGCAATGAATGGAATTCGTCACTTGGCATTGATTAAATCCATACACAACATACCTTCAACACGTCCAGCGTTGAATGTTGCCGAAAATCCAAACTTAATTAATAAAATCGATAGAAATAACTCACGAAACATGCCCACTCTATCACTTGCGGGCTTCTCTGATAACAAAACGATATTAATTTACGAAAACGTTTCTCACTTGCAATTTACTTTATTACACAAGCCATAATCGCGATATAGAATGGAAACAACTCACCGAAACTATATTCCAGTGATTATTATAGTCACAATTTGAGTATGAATGAATGAACACACAATAGATTCAAACAGTTTTGTTGCTTACTACTCATTCCATATCAGCCCAACAATGGTAATGGGTGATCTACAAATCTAATCATAATTTTTCGAAATTTTTACTTTACAATTTTTTGCTTCAATCAAATGGGTGATAAACAATTAGATGGAAACGTTTGTTTGAACAAAGAATAGGCATAGGCTTAAATAACTAGGAATTGTGCAAGGTTGACTTAGTAGATACACACTAAGTATCTACGTGATAGTTGCAATCGTCGTTGATAGGTTAAAAATGCTAAAATTCTACAGAAACAAAGATTTAGTCATCCTGTGATTCAACCTGTGAGAACAATTTGTAATTGACTGTACTGTTTTTGTATGTGATGATTGCGTAATTTCTGTGCTTATTGAAACCGATTTACATAAAGTTCAAATTTGGGGCAGACAATGTCAAACTACGACCTATAGAGACAGAGTCGTATAACCTTTAAATATTTTCAGCGCAAACAGTTCATTCTATGTGTGTTCAATTGCACATATTTGATTTAGGAAATTGAGAGAATTGTTGAGATATGTTTGTTGGTTGTATCTCAACGGAATCTGTGTTATGGAAGTATGCTTTTCATAATACTTACACTGATTGTTGATCATGCTTGATTAGATCAAAATTCTTTTCTCGTTGGTGAATATGCAAAAGATTGTTCGAAATTGTTAGTTAGTGGCAATTAAAAGCGACCTTTTTCCGTTGATCTTGTTACAGTTATCATTAGCGGTTAAGTCCCAAGGTTAACTTGACTGGTCTTTCCATAGAAAAGCATTTTGCATCAATCTGTTCACATTACTTATACCACAAGGAATAACAGATAAACTGGTGATGTTTTCACATCTGTAAAAAGTTTCTAATTTCTTCCATTTTTCGCTATTAATTTATGGTTCGAAATAGTGGTAAGACAAAGTATATGAACATAGTGAATTTTTGTGTAAGTAAAATCATCGAAGGTGGTGTGTTTCCACGTACCTAATAAAATGACTTTCGAGGTAGCCTATACAAAAGTATATAGCCTTGATCCGCGCTACTTCCTATGTTTATGAGTACTTTGTGGAAAGATACCCAGAACTTAGTCGTTAACTAATGTGTACATTTCTTACCAAAGTCAGTGCCAGATGAAGTTCGGAACAGGTTGAGTTTTACCTCAATCTGACCTGAATTACCAGGTTGTATTGACCTGAACATGATTCAATTCCTTTTGCTGTGATTCATTGTAATCAGATCGCTCACATTGCGCTCAAATATGGCACAAAATGGCAGAGATCTGTCAACAGCTGAGATGAAAATGTGACGCCAGCAGAGATGAAAATGTGACTCACATCAAGTATCAAGAGCGAAAATATACGAGGCACGCTGAACATAAAAGAAACCATCGTCGACAGAGTTAAAAACGAGAGAAACGAATGTGGTTTGCCAAAGTCTACTCCCACGATGAATGCAATATTCGAATGTCCACCCTAGAGTGAGTAAAAAGGGAAGACCAAAGCACAGTTGGGCCGGCCAAATGCGACAGTGATAATAGCGATTCGGGCTAACACAAAGAAGAAATTTGCAAATGCGAGACTCGTAATTTGATCAATGAGAAACGCACACCGGCCATGAATTAAATTAAATTATATCAAATATGTAAATGCTGACCTTGAAAGTCAAAAACTAAAAAGTCAGGAACCTGACACCTGAGAAAATTTCAGGTATACCTGAAACCTGACCCGACCTGTTTCAGAAATTCAAGTTCAGGTCAGGTTTGCCTTTATAATGAAAATCGAAATCACAAAACAAGTCTCCATTTTCAATGTCAGATGAAAATCGTTTCGTCTCGTTACATCAAACAACTGAGATTTTTAACAAAAACTGTTTTTGTTGTATTGACCAAACTTTTCGTAGTTTAGTAAAAAAAACGTCTCGTAATTTGTTGTTATTTATGGCCATTGAAAATCATCAGATAATTAAAATGCCGTAAGCGGTTAATGACAGACAATAGAATTTTTTATTGTTTCAAATCATCTAATGCTGCTGTAATAAGCTATTGTTACATTGCATTATGCAATGACTGTATTTCTCGCTGGATTTTTGTATGGCGATACCAGTGAGAAAAACATTATGCCAACGGAAAAATCTTTTCTTTAATTAAAATTGATTTTAAAAACTAATTAATGGATCGAACCACAAAACTGCTATGGTGTGCAATGCATTTTCGAATGTATTCCGGCACATTAGTCGACTGTTGAAAATGCATTTTCAAGGAAACGTCTCATTAATATTTGAAAAATAATTCGGACAGCCGGTCTGACAGCTTTAACAATCTACAGAATTTCAAAAGTTCCTAATGCAACAAGTTGAACAATGGAGTTGCTTTTGTTAGTTGATGTGAAATTGCGGAGGCGGAGGCGATGAGTGATAAAAGGCAAAATTTGATTGACAAAATAGTTATTTGTATATCTGTTTTAAGCGAGGTTTTAAGCAATTTAGGGCTCGTGCAATAGTGACGCATGCATGATTTTCAAGATTTTTTAATCCCCCAACCCATTATCGTCCCCATATACTACCTATACCCACAACATGGCTTGTCGTTGTGTCGTTTACATTTCTTATCTTCGTCTTTCAAGAGTTCAGATTTGAAATAACTTGCTTTCTATAGTGAATGGAATCAAATCCAAAATACACATAAACAAGTGCTTGGATAAGTATGTGAAGCATGTGCTCAGAGCACTTACTTCACACACTCACACAAGTAAATGTGCGTTTTGTTCAGACCGAAAACACAGTGCTTTTGCACTAAGTGCAAAGCACCTATTTGGTGCTTTATAAAATCATATCAACAGATCGAAACAGTGGTGGAAACCCTTTACTGAATGGAATCAGTAGATTCCATTTCGTCTTTATTTCCCTTCCAGCGTGCGTTGGAATGCAAATACCGTCAGCAGAACCGTTGCAGAACTGGTTATGTTAATATTACTTCGATACTTCGAGGGAAACGCTGAAAAGTCGGGCTGTTGTGGATGAAGTTTGCTGATTATAGAGACATAGCCTATGTCTCATAGGTCAAAGAGAACGCGGACTTTCGCATTTTATTGACTCCAGCCCCAGCACGTAAAATATTTTTGAAAAATTTTCGGCTTGAAAAACTTCCGAAGAGTTTTAATCATTTTCACAAGCTGATATACTTGAAATGAACGCGAAGCACCATACTGCAAATAAAAAAAACAATCGACAGCAATTAAAGTTTTTTAATTGAGTTTAATGATGTACTCATTGTTACAATCTCGTATTTATTTAAAACAAACTTAGCTTCAACGTATAGTACTTTATCAACCGAACACAAAAAGACAAACAATTAATTAGTAATAACAGCAAACTGCAACAGTTGAAAAAAAACGGAAATTGTAGTTTTATGATAGCACTTGTATCATTACTCTCTGTAGTGAACATATAATTACCACCGACAATAAAATTAACATGCAAATATCATAAATACGATCAGCCACAATTCACGAGCTAACCTGTGCATTTGAATGAAACTTACCTTCGTTTGTCTGACATGCTTACAATTGATTTCATTCATAGCGCTTTCCCAGCTGCAAAAATATTTTCTCACAAAAACGCCAATCGAGAGTCCGTTAAAAAGAGAAAAATTTTGGATGGGAAATTTCACTGACAGGTCTGCTTTTGATGGATTAGTCTTTCGAGATGCCTCTGCAAACAAAACTTTCATTGAAAAGTTGCTTTGTTGAGGTTTTTCCATTGATATGGGCGTAGTCATTGATATAAGAAAGTCTAGATTCATGCAATGTCTGTTTGAAAAAAATCTTTGTGTATTTTGTGTACGACTACGACAATAACACTCTAGCTTCCAGGAAGCTGGTGGTAATCGATAAAATACCAATTTCAATTCCGGAAAATATGGAGAATAAGTTAAGCGAACTGCATCGACCCAATCAATGGAAAGTTATTGATAATTCACAAATAATTCCCAAGGTTATTGAAAGGGAGATATTCAGAGATTTTTTTTGTTTGAATTCTTATTCAAACTGCGATCTCACTGTCACCACAAGTTTAGGTTCGTAGATGAATATTATCATTTCTCAAAAGAATTTTTTACTTCGATGAATAGAGAAAATGTTCCGATCTAAGATCTACGTTCTTAAGAATGAATTTGAAGCAAGTTAAAATGTACCAAATAAGAAATTTTCGCTGCGCGGCCTCAATTTCATTCGATTTGAATATAATCGCTCAAAAACTTCACTCGTTTTACCGAGGGGGTAACCACTCGCTAGAATCTGTCCCAACAATTCCATTTCCATTTTTATTTCCATTTATTTCCAATTCATTTCCGACCCATTTCCAAAAATTTCGTGAGTAATTCCATGAAAAATATCCATTCAATTTGATTTATTTCCATTAATACCATTTGCTCTCATAATTTCCACTTATTTCCAAAATTTTCGATCAATTTTTCTATTTCCATTTCCAAAATTTTCAATTTATTTCCAAATCCATTTCCAATATTTCCATCGGCCTGTCCCAAAAATTTTGCAGTGGTTACCCCCTCACGTTTTACTCACGTTCTTCATCACCGTTGTATTTTTTTTATCGTCACATGTTTGATCCTATCATTTAGACGAAAGTACTAACCCTACTTCCACTTAGTGAATTATGATTTGTTGTTGCACATTGTGTTCCATGCAGAAATATTGACAAGATAAATAAATGTTTTATTTAAAAAAAAGAAAAGAAAATTGGGTGCATAATGACCAAATCAGTTACAGTGTCGGCACCCATCCAACAAATTCCTACACAACAGATGCGTATGTTATTGAATGTTGCCATATCGTCGATTGTCTTCACGGAAAGAACGAAGAGCCATAAAATTTGACTGATTTCACTGGGACTGCTTCTACTAAAATCTGTATATTATCCCTTATTTGACTTTTAAAGAATGAACTGTTGTACTGTTGTGCATATAAATTCATATTGAGTGCTCCTCATTCGACGAAAGTTAAAATTACTACAGTACTTGAAATCTCGTTTCTGACGTAATGCATAGACTGAGTTTTTGCACGTACGGTGTTATGTCAATCTCGGCTTCGCCTTGGATTGACAATTTTCACATCTATTGCGCAAAATTTCCATTTAGGCACATGCTTTTCCTTTATTGTCAGAAAGTAAAGTACTTTTTTAACCAACACTTGAGCCTTTTCCGTCTTATGAAAATGTGTAAAGGTGTACACATAGGTTGATTGAGAGTTCGAATATTTCACATTAGCCAGTACACCTGTGTTGCAACTCAGATTGGTGACATAAATGGGAGAAAACCAGTTGCAGTTATCGAAAGATTTGAACGTCCCATTCAAGACAGTTCTTCAAATTTTTAAGCCCGTACAACGGTCTCATGCTTTCACTCTTAAGTTTGTGACCAGTCGAATTCGAATTCTCGAGTTAGGGCAAACCTTCTGTGGTCACACACCTAGATGCCGAATGAGCAAAATCGGTCGAGCCGATCCATAGATATGGTTGAATTGGTTAAGGTTTCTCGTATATTTTAACGGCAGTATTGGTGGTACAAAGTCGATATATGATTTGTAGCATTGAAGTATTGACTACACCAATCTAGGCAAGCGTCGATTGTGCCCTTCAGTACTATTAAACTTCATATTCGAGTGCTTCCTTATTTCGTATCTTCAATTAAAAAAAAAAAACTGATGGCTCGACTGAGATTCGAACTCACGGCCTCATGAGCATGAGTCCACGCACTTGCCGACTACACCAACTGGACAGACCATTACTTATGTCGTTCGTTCGTTATATCGTTGGACAGTTTCTGAATTAACAGAAAGTTCATGAAATGAACAACGAATTTCTGCTCGCTTGCTTTTTCTGTGGAAGGATGGATTCAGTCGCTCTTCACATTGCTTAATTGTTTAATGGTTTTATGTTTTAAGTGAGAGTTTCGTTCTTTTGTGTGTAATACGAAGCGACGTGAGTTTTTTTTTTCATTTTGTTTACTTTTCTTTTGTCAATCGTTTTCACACCATACTTTTTTCGGTGTTGATATCGTTTGCGGGGAAATTCGCTTGTCGCAAGGTATACAATCCTCCTCCAAGATAGAAGATCTATGCGACTTTATTTATTCGAGATAGATTCGAATTGATGCAACCGAGTGATAAGTGTTTCTCTAGGCACAATATGTGCTCATGACGCGGTATCCCATCGAATGTTCGATGAGACTTTTTCTTATTTCTTATTTCGTTTATTTTGAACTTCAATTTAATTGTAGTTTAATTGAAGATCCACGTTTGTACATGTGACCAGTGACCATCTTTTCTTGGCTTAAATCGTCGATTTACAATTAACCTAATAAAATCTAAACAGTCAATTATAAATCAGTCCACACATACAATAAACAACAAAAACAAAATCTAAAAAGCCTACCGTCTCCATCAAAGCAGAAACAGTTTACAATGTGTTAGTCATAAAACAAAAGAGAATTAGGTTTTGTGCACATTGAATGTGCTTTGTTTTGTATACATAAAGTCAGAAAACAATAAGCCGTTGGAATCGAATTCATCGCATTAACAATTATATTTATGGGGGAGTAATGGTTAGCACTGCTGACTTCCACGCAGGGCATCCGGGTTCGATTCCTGGTCGGGGCAAACTTTTTTAAAAATTTTTTTTATCAGTCCCAAGTGTACCTTGTTGAAAATAATTGATTCTGATGCATGATCGCGCTTATTGTTTTCCGAATATAAATCGACTAAATTGCCACCAACCACACTATAAGGTGTTTACAAACACGCTGTGTAAGCAAATGTGATCAAGTTATACTTGTGAAAATATCAATTCAAAATTACATATGAATGGGCGGTGTAGTGGTTAGCATTGTTGCTTCCCATGCAGAGAATCCGGGTTCGATGCTCGGTCGGGTCAAATTTTTTTTTGTATCTTGTATCTTGGTTAAAAAAAATGAGTTTGAGGCATCGGTCTAGATTAGACTAGGCCACTACTCTACGGCTTTATTATGAGCTTTTCGATGCTGCACTACACAACGGTTACATTCCATATAACTTTGTTTGTACTGAGTATGCGGTCACTGGCAAAAATCTGTCCCTGTTAAGCTTTTTGATTTCTTACACACTTTCTTCTGTTCATTCCTGTTACTTTCGGTCACTTTCTGAGAAAGTGTGTATAAAACTTTTTTGCGATTACACACTTTTTAGGTTTCAACGCAAAGTGTGTAATGGTTACACACTGAATTAACGAATGTACTGTTTTTAGATCCTAGCGAAGTACATGGGTCTTATGAATTCAAAAACACGTTTGTAACACTTCGAATTTGAATCCATGAGTAAGGGCAAACCTTCTGGGGTCACCCTAGATGCCATGCCAAATAAGAAATGGAAAAATCAATTTTGATGGAACTCAATTTGCATCCACAAATGGTAGTTTAGATTCTAAGATGAGGAAAATCGGTCCAACCGATCCAGAGATATGGGCAAATTAGTGTTACTTTCTAGGCTTAGTCGAGGTTTCTCGAATGCATTACGAGCAGTTTCGCTCGTGCAAATTTGATAGACGGTGCAAATGAAAGTGGTAGTGACTACACCAATCTCAAATTATGTTTCCAAAACGCATGTTCTAGATATTCTATCTAGAAATACTTGCCGAACGATAAAATATACATTGGCAAAAAATTTGTCAAAATTGCATCGCGAGTTTAAAAGTTAGAGCAGAGCACATAGAGTGAGTCTAATGCCAAGCTACTCGGCCGTATAGTGAAGTTAGAGTTTTTTGTCGATATCTCACGGCTGCCGCCAACAAGAAAAAGGTAGATCGAAATGTATCCAAAAAGTTGCGTCAGATTTGTTAAGAGACCTGAGATGCATGCTCTGAACTTTTTTTAGTTCTACAGCTACGTCAGCCGTGAATATACAACGAATTGAAATGTTGCAGTACAAACTGAACTGTAATGTAAGCATTTAAGCTCTCCAATGATACCACGTTCAATAATCCCGTTTGAGAAAAATATGTTTTTTGACGTACAATCTGTGGTAAAGTCCTACTCTCAATTTTATGAATATGGAGAATTTCTGCTATTTTTCAATTATTTGGACTGCAAGATTCCAATTCAAATTTGTTCTGATTTTACTGGCTACGGAATATAGCTCCGCTTAGGCCCCTCAACACAAATCCGTCTCAACTTTTCGGGTACACCACAATCAAACTTTTTTCTTTTTGAGAACAGCCGTGATCTCGAGTAAATTTCATCCGATTTTCATGATTTCTTTTGGTTTCAAAAGTTAATGACGACGGCAATTAATACATCTGTTATCGATAAGCACGACGAAAAATAAATGAAAATCTCCCGCTAATTTGGTCTTATAAAGCAAAGTTCATGCTCGAACAATTGAGGTATAAGATTTGAAAATAATATTTGGAAAATGCTTTGATCAAAGGAAGTAATAGATCAGATAAAAATACTATTGATACGCTTGCCGTCTGTTACAGCTTTATCGCATACAAATTTTAGCGCTTTTTAATTTTTTTTCCTAGTGCATGCACGGAAAGTGTGTCAAATACACACTTCTGAAAAGTTTTTACACACAACGTGTAAAATACACGCCTAAAAGAGCCCGTGCCACATTCCGAAAATTTTCATATCGGTGCAGTTCCAATGTGGTTTCATGTAAATACGTTCGGGAATGATGTTATACGTTCGGATCGACGGTTATTGTTACATTTTGAGGTAGTTTTATTGTATTTTGAGATTTTCGGTTCGGTTCAAACCAAACCGATAATTTCGGTTCGGTCAAAACGAAACCGAAAATTCCGGTTCGGTCAAAACAAAACCGAAAATTCCGGTTCGGTTTTAACCGAACCGAAATTATCGGTTTTTCGGATAACCGGCTCATCTCTACCCGTGTTCAATCCCACGGCCGGACAAAATCGCAAATTTTCTTCAATCGTTTTCAATGTTCATACTTGACTCATATGATGTTGCAATAGTCCGTTGCCAAATCGCAACGTATAAAAAACTCGTAATAATTCTCTTTTTAGTCTACTAGATTACAGTAGACTCTAAATTTTTTCTTTGTTAGTGCTTGAATATAGAGTGCTACGACGAAAACACTGTGTCACATCCCTGAAATCGCCAGACTATTGAATGGACACACCCAATGATAAAACAAACTTATAGATGTCAGTTTAGCTGTTTACTAGCACCTCTAGTTTTGTGGTTCTCCAGACCGTCCAAGGTATCATTAACTTTTACATTCACTGATGGATTGGTTACGACAGTGACAGAAAATCTTCGTACTCGGGCCTTTGGAATGCTATTAGATTTGATCAAAGAATTATTTATGACTTTTCCCGAATTTCTGATCATTGTCTGAAACGCGAGTGGTTCGGGAAGCGAAAATTACAATTTTCGTAGTTGGCGTAATGAAAACTGAACCTTTATCGCAATTGATGTTGTGACTTTCAGAATGCACGAATAAACTGAAGTTTTGTTGACTGTACTGTGTGTATTTTATATTCATTTTATGTACCTCTGCTCGGTAAATGCATTTTATTGGAGTTCGTTTACACATTTACCGAGCAGAAGCATGTACAGCACAGTACGTAACTGCTTCCAAATCGAGGGGGAAACTTCTCCCATAAGTCGGGTCACATCCATCCTAAAAGGCAAAAAAAGTCACGATGACTTCGAATCACCATGAAACCATGAAAAGTTAGCGTAGATTATGCAAGTATTGACCATGAAAAGCACTTTTTCATGCGAGTTAGCCGAAAATGAAGGCAACATGATGTAGCTCCTTCGAATGATTGATTTGATGCATTTTCGATTGTAGTCCTAATTTTTTTTTCGATAAATCATAGCAAATCACGACTTATCAATGACTTATGAAAGTCATTATAAGACACATAAGTCATTTGACTTCGGCTTAAGTCAAGTCAAGTCAAGTCAAGTCAAGTTTCCCCCTCGTTCCAAATTGTTGTGTTTACGCCTTCGGCTCTGAATGTAACTATCGCACTCGTCAAAACAACAATTTGAAAGCAGTGACGTCGTAACGTACTATTATTTACTCGTTGTGATAGTTTTGCCGGAAATGGTGGGTGGGGTTAACTTAGGCAAAAAAATTATCGCCAAAACTGAAGGAGTTTCCTTTTATATGAAATTGTAATTTATGCAACAAGTTGCGAAAAGTGGTACTTTTCGTCACTAGATGTGATGTTATCAAACGAGTGGAGCGCCACAAATTTCACACTCGTTGCATTTTTCTTTATGGATTAAGTGAAACGTACCAAACTCACAGCCGACTTCAAAAGAAACTAATTGTAAATTTCTTTAGATGTTACTTGTTTCATCGTT